>CAJHNH020002557.1:642500-717500 GCA_905116865.2 Candidula unifasciata
AACTGCACTAAATATAAATTGGAGAGGAAACCCATTGAGGAGTATTTTCTAAAACGCAAACAACAAATTACTGCAAACAAATGTTTAAAGGTAGATAGCAATAGAGACATCCAAAAACTGGTTAAACAATACCTTATTAAAACAAACCCAAACTAAAAAGACCAGATTAAGGATCTACTCAGTACAACAGAAAGAACTGATCAGATGGTAACACCGCACACCCAAGCGTCAGAGAAGTAGTGTAAGTATGATGAGTGCATAGATGTGAACTTGGATACATACACAAGGATGAGTGAGTGTAGTATGAGTGCATTTATGGATACAGAAGACACAGTGTATGTAGATAGATGGTAAGGGATCACGTATGGATAGGACAGTGGGAATATAGCTGGGCGAAAGGTACAGATGAATGAGTACATGGATATAAAAATGTAATTACTGTATGCATGTATATGTGGGTATGAGTGTGCATGTGTGTATATATATATGGGAGCGTGATATTTGTGTGTATGAATGACAGTGTACTCAAAGAACCCATAAATTGTGTTGCTGCATGTCTGTTAATTAATGAGAGCATGGAATGAGGTGTGTACGCAGCAAGAAGGTCATCAACACACACCATCCATCAAAACATGGTAAGACAGTACCGGGCAGGTCACATACAAGTAACGAGACATAACTTAAAAGTGACACGACCAGACGATGCTACAGACATAGCGACACAAAACACACAAGACATGGAAGAGTGAATGTCACTACGTGTGGATGTGCTCGCATATAAAAGAGTTTGCGTGTGTACGTAATGTCAATTAGGTATGCATACATGGATAAGTATAAAAGGAAGTGCAAATATGTAGTGTTGTCTACGTGTATGAGTACTCGAGTGCATGTACGCATACACCTAGTTGGGTGCGTCCATGTACTCCGGGTATTCATACACAAAACCATACCATTCAACAGCATGCATACAACATGCACATGACCGACAGGACTCACAACAAGATACGACTGACAGCAAATAGGGAAAACAAGTGACTCAATAATGACAGGACTAGAACACATAACCACCAATACCACCCCATCACTGTGATGATAGCAAAGGTTGGTAACGTGATACACATAGTCCCGGCAAAAGGCCACGCTAGAATCCAGCAAGACGGCAACGACGAGAAATGACTGAATGGCCTACCGCCCCCTTTCCCCTTACCCTTCCCTAACTTTCGGATGCACTATGAGTTTAACCTCCCAACCCATTCCCACAGAGAGCACTTGAGTTCGTTGTCCAACATGCCACAGCAATTCTCATCGCCGAACATTTGGATCTCAAAGCGTGAGCTGGATGCTCCGGTTATATGGTATTTACGTACACCGGAGTTTAGCTGTCAACACAACCCGACCACATAATAACAGATGACGACTGGACCTGCTTAAGTCACCACATAAACTCTCACATACATATCCATTACATGACTAACCCGTTCATATTACAGGAAGACAACTATAAGACCACTATGGTCACACGCGGAACATTTTCACATTTCGGAACTATTCAAATTCAAAACTGTTTTCAGTACTTTTTGGCATAATTTAAATACTCACAATTTTAAAACAATAAATGGTGGTCCAAAGGACGTTGTGTAATGGAAGCTCGCTCTCCTTCGAAATACGCCTAGCCAGATCAAAGGGAGACAGAACAAACAAGAAACACCAAGAAAGAAGAAGGAAGACATGTACCAGTGACAACAGGACGAGCGGTTTGATTCGGATGGAAGCATCAAGCCCAGAAATGGCACAAAAACTAAAATTCAGTCACGAAAGTGACGCAAATAACCCAGACCACAAATATAGGCGGAGACTGTTAGCAGCCTAGGCTAGCTAGCAGCAGTCTGAACGTGGTCGAGCTTTTCTTTTTTTTTTTTTTCTCAAAAGGACTTGGACTTGGACTCATCCAGTAAGCTGTGAATTGGCGACGGAACGAACGAACTTAATTTTCATAGGGTCACAAATTGGGCACACATGCCCGTCTTACATTCGGCCCTTGCAAACACCTATATTTCACACAGCAGTTGTATTTTATCAATAAAGCATGTTATGTCCATATATTTATATGATTATTATAACTATCAAGAAAAAACATAAAAGCGTCGGTGGTAAAATGCATGCACACTAGCGAGAGCACACGCACTCACATGCACACGCACACTCACTGACTTACAAACTCATGCATACATATCCACATACATACACACATATCCGCATACATAGACACATACATACATATTACATATACACACACATGCCACACATACATACAGACAGACAGACAGACAGACAGACAGACAGGCAGGCAGACAGACAGACAGACAGACAGACAGACAGACAGACAGACAGACAGACAGACAGACAGACAGACAGACAGACAGACAGACAGACAGACAGACAGACATACGTACGTACTTACAGACAGACAGACAGACAGACAGACAGACAGACACTTACTCACAGAGACACATCCACAGCCACGAACATACACAGACATTTACAGACACACACGCAGACATATAGACGCACGAACAGACACACACACACAGATACACAGATAGAAAGAGAGAGACACACACACACACGCAGACACACATAGACGCAGACACTCAGGCAGACACACATACGCACACATAGACACAAACAGATACACACATACACAAGTACACACGCAGACACACACAACCGCACACACAGGGGAAAACACACACAGACGAACTTTGCTACCGTCACAATGTACTCCAGTTTTCTCCTTCTCATCACATGACCAAACAATGTAGATTGCCTCTTTCTGATACGGGCAATCAGTTCTCTTCGTGAGTCAGTTTCTTTCCAGACATTCTTATTATTATTATTTTTTTGTTTGGGTCTGTAGTAATATTATCTTCTTCTTCTTCTCGTTCACCGGCTGTAAACTCCGGCGGAAAGTTCTGGTTGTTCGTCCACTTCTGGACTGCAGTCCTGTTCTAGAACCTGAGTGTTGCGTGTGCATCCGTTTGACAGATCTTTATGCAGACTGTTGGTTCCTTGCCTCTCAGGCAGATGCACTTCAACTTCGAAGGAAGCTCCCAAATAGTCGACTCTTACGACATGCTTCTGTGTAGGCAGTGGGTTTATTCTTGTTTTTCCTATTGTAGGGCCCCGAACCTACACGGGGGTCTTCTTCTTTTTCTTCTTCTTCTTCTTCTTCTTCTTCTTCTTCTTCTTCTTCTTCTTCTTCTTCTTCTTCTTCTTCTTCTTCTTCTTCTTCTTCTTCTTCTTCATGTTCACCAGCTGTACACTCTGGCGGAAAGTTCTGGTTGCTCGTCCACTACTGAACTGCAGTCCTGCTCCAGAACCTGAGTGTTGCGTGTGCATCAGTTTTACAGGTCTCATTCTCTTAAATACAGACTGTTGGTTCCTTGCCTCTCCGGCAGATGCACTCCGACTTCAAACGGGGGAGTAATATTATGATACCTGACAGCTACGTAACATGAAGTCCAGCCTGGACTGGGAATAAAGAGAATAGCTCATGCAGTGGTAATCAGATTCCAGCAAATCCAGTGTGGTGTTGCACCTTTGTTGTGTTTTATTTACTGGCAGGTCGGCCGCGAAACTTCTTTCTTCTTCTTCACGTTCACCGGCTGTAGACTCCAGCGGAAAGTTCTGGTTGTTCGTCCACCTCTCGAATTTAGTCTCGTTCCTGAACCTGAATGTTACATGCACATACGTTTTACAGATCTGACTTTTTTTTGTAGGCAGCTCGTTGGTTCCTTGCCGCTCAGGCAAATGCACTCTGTCTTAAATGGAAGCTGCCAATTAGTCGACTCTTACCACATGCTTGTTGGGACGGCAGTGGGTCTATTCTTGTCCGCTCCAATCCACACTGGTGCTCCAGAACCCACAAAGTGACCCCGGAACCCACAGTTGGAGCTGTCAGATGGGCCGTGAAACAATTTCTCATGTTTCGGTGGGCCGCGGGGGTAAAAGGTTTGAAGAACACTGGCTTAAATCACAACAAACCGGCATTAGCCCATAACCCAGACGATTCCATACATTTATGTTCAGCAACTCCCACTTTACAACAAGGAGTTTGTTTGACCTATATAACTCTCTGGCTCCGCTGAGGGGAAAATGGCGTCATGAAAACCCACTTTTAACATCCTTGTTTGTTTGCAACAAAGGGAGAGTATTCTTATTTTAGCATAAATATGTGTGCTGTCTGTGTGTACGCGAGCCCGCGCATACATTCACACACGCCGTTTATGCTAGTATTAAAACTAGATCGAATTTACCGTTACTCTATAGAATGATAGTTGTTCTGGCTCGGTAGTTAGTTCGTCAGCTGTCAACTGAAGTGGGCAATGTTTAACCCCCCTCTTCCCCCTTCTTCCCTTGAGGAGCCCGGATTATCTTCTCTGAACGACATTTGAGTCGACTTGTGCCAATGAAAACAGGCATAAGACAGTGTCCAGAATATTCTGAACACTCTTTAGGCAGCAGTTACTTCTAAAGAAAATTCCTGTACATGGTTACAATGGGTCTTGTAGTTTTATTTCAAAATCATAGAAGGAAGAGGGCTGAGCAGCCGCCGCGCCCGCCTCTCCTCCCGAGACAGTCTTTCTGACCCTGCTTTGTTATTTCTAGCCGGGAAATAAATTGTTTCTTATGTGCCTTACAAAAAATACGTTCTAACATGAGGCACTGTATTCTAAGTTAGGACAGATGCAGACACGACAGCATCCTTTTTAGGTAGGATAGTAGTGTCTTTAAGACATAAAATAGGAGCTTTTGAGCTGAAATGATACAGACAAATACTCAGAATATCATAGACAAGAAAGATAAGAAATACTGACATTTTAAAAGATCTGAAAACCCAGGAAATAGGCAAAGAGACAACATTTTGTCTCGGAAGCTGAAACTGTTGGGTTATAACAAGCGTCATGGCGGACTGGAAAACAGTATTAGTAGAAGTCATGGTACCAGAAAGGAGGGGCAGAGGTCGACCAACACGAAGATGGACACAGGATATAAGTGACTACTTGAATATTAAAGTACATGAGGCGGGAGAACTGTGGAGAGACCGAGTTTCTTGCAGGCAGATCGCGATGAGAGCGACGTTCTGCAAAGGACCTGCTACATGATGATGATGCTATTGCTGTTGATTCTATTTAAAGTCAATATGAAATCGTTGGATGGATGTTTAAAATAGGCCGCTTTTAACAAAGATCTTGCACAAATTATTGGGGTGGCAGGCTCAAAAGACGTGAGCTTCGAAGTTCCAGTTTCCCTAGCAAGACAAAAAACGAAGAAACCCAACCGCAATAAACCACGTATTGAAATTCTAGTGACAAGACGCTCAGCAACTATGGTAACATTCTGAAAGCAATTACGGTGTCTGCACAAACTTCCGACAAGAAAATATTTGCAAGGCTGTACCTATCGATTTTTGTTTTCACGCTGTAATGATAGGCGTAGTTGAGATGTGACCGGACTTTAAATGTCAGGCAATCCGTAAGGCATACACCGTTCGAGAAAATTGCTTTCATAAAATATGGAAGTAAAAAAAAAAAGGAGAAAGGACAGAGAGAGAGAGAGAGAGAGAGAGAGAGAGAGAGAGAGAGAGAGAGAGAGAGAGAGAGAGAGAGAGAGAACAAGAGAGAAGCAGACAGAGAGTCACACACACAGATAATGGCAGAGAGAGAAAGAGAGAGAAAGAGGGAAGCAGACAGAGAGAGTCACACACACAGATAATGGCAGAGAGAGTTAGAGAGAACAAGAGGGAAGCAGACAGAGTCACACACAGATAATGGCAGAGAGAGAGAGAGAGAGAGAGAGAGAGAGGTAGAAACGAGAGACAGGAGTGATCGAAAGAGAAATACAAAACAGAACAAGAAGAGTAAGAGAGGATCTTAATCTTAAGTAGGATGACATCAGAGAGAGAGAAAGAGAGAGAGAGAGAGAGAGAGAGAGAGATAGAGAGAGATCAAACAGAAAGTAAAAAGAAGAATGAAAGTATAGGAAAGAAACAGAACGAAATAGGTTGAGAAAGAAAGAGAACAAGAGAGAATGGTGGAGAGAGACAGAGAGTGGAATGTCAAGCTTATGAGAGAAACATAACAGAATAATAAACTAAAACTCAGTGAATGGAACTGTGACTGACTGACTGACTGACTAGACTGACTGACTGACTGGACTGACTGACTGACTGACTGACTGACTAGTCTGTCTGACTGACTGACTGGACTGACTGACTGGGCTGACTGACTGACTGACTGGACTGACTGACCTGACTTGACTGACTGACTGGAACTGACTGACTGACTGACTTGACTGACTGACTGGACTGACTAACTGACTGACTGACTGGACTGACTGACTGGACTGACTGACTAACTGACTGGACTGACTGACTGGACTGACTGACTGGACTGACTGACTGACTTGACTGACTGACTGGACTGACTGACTGGACTGACTGACTTGACTGACTGACTGGACTGACTGGAATGACTGACTGGACTGACTGACTGACTGGACGGACTGACTGACTGGACTGACTGACTAGACTGACTGACTGACTGAATGACTGGACTGACTGACTGACTGGACTGACTGACTGAGTGACTGGACTGACTGACTGGACTGACTGACTGGACTGACTGACTGGACTGACTGGACAGACTGACTGGACTGACTGTCTGGACTGACTGACTGGACTGACTGACTGACTGGACTGACTGACTGGACTGACTGGCTGACTGACTGACTGACTGACTGACAGACTGGACTGACTGACTGACTGACTGGACTGACTGACTGAGTGACTGGACTGACTGACTGAGTGACTGACTTGACTGACTAGACTGACTGGACTGACTGACTAGACTGAGTGACTGACTTACTGACTGACTGGACTGACTGACTGACTGGACTGACTGACTGACTGACTAGACTGACTGACTGACTGACTGGACTGACTGACTGGACTGACTGACTGAGTGACTGGACTGACTGACTTGACTGACTAGACTGACTGGACTGACTGACTAGACTGAGTGACTCACTGACTGACTGACTGGACTGACTGACTAACTGACTGGACTGACTGACTGACTGACTGACTAGACTGACTGACTGACTGACTGGACTGACTGACTGGACTGACTGGACTGACATGACTGACTGACTGACTGACTGACTGACTGGACTGACTGGACTGACTGGACTGACTGACTGACTGGACTGAATGACCGACTGACTGACTGACTGGACTGACTGACTGACTGCACTGACTGGACAGACTGACTGACTGCACTGACTGACTGGACTGACTGACTGACTGACTGACTGACTGACTAGACTGACTGATCGACTGACTGGACTGACTGACTGACTGACTGGACTGACTGACTGAACTGACTGACTGACTGACTGACTGACTAGACTGACTAGACTGACTGACTGGACTGACTGGACTGGACTGACTGACTGGACTGGACTGACTGACTGACTGGACTGACTGACTGACTGACTGGACTGACTGACTGAACTGACTGACTGACTAGACTGACTGACTGGACTGGACTGACTGGACTGACTGGACTGGACTGACTGGACTGACTGGACTGGACTGACTGGACTGACTGACTGATTGGACTGGACTGACTCACTGACTGGACTGGACTGACTGACTGACTGGACTGACTGACTGGACTGGACTGACTGACTGGACTGACTGACTGGACTGGACTGACTGACTGACTGGACTGACTGACTGGACTGGACTGACTGACTGACTGACTGGACTGACTGACTGGACTGACTGACTGACTGGACTGACTGACTGACTGACTGACTGACTGGACTGGACTGGACTGGACTGACTGGACTGACTGACTGGACTGTCTGATGGACTGGACTGGACTGACTGGACTGACTGACTGGACTGTCTGACTGGACTGACTGACTGACTGACTGACTGGACTGACTGACTGACTGACTGGACTGACTGACTGGACCGGACTGACTGACTGACTGGACTGACTGACTGATTGGACTGGACTGACTCACTGACTGGACTGGACTGACTGACTGACTGACTGGACTGACTGACTGACTGACTGGACTGACTGACTGACTGACTGGACTGACTGGACTGACTGACTGACTGACTGGACTGGACTGACTGACTGGACTGACTGACTGACTGGACTGACTGACTGGACTGGACTGGACTGACTGACTGGACTGACTGACTGACTGGACTGACTGACTGGACTGGACTGACTGGACTGACTGACTGGACTGGACTGACTGACTGGACTGACTGACTGACTGACTGGACTGACTGACTGACTGGACTGACTGACAGGCAGCAAGTGATTATGAAAAGAAGCACAACAATTTGAAGAAAGAAAAGATTATTATCAGAAATTTAAAAAAAAAGAAAAAGAAAGAAAGAAAGAAGGAACGAAACAAGCTAGAAATAAACAAGGAACAGCAAGAACTATAACAAATGAAAGGAATGAAAGATGTAGGTCGGAAAAAAGAGATGCGCGATAGAAAGACAGAATATGAAAGGAAAATACAAAATAATGTCAAAGAGAAAATCTTCTTTCTTTCTCGCTTTTACTGGCTGTAAACTCCAGGGGAAAGTTCTGGTTATTCATCCACGTCTGGACATTTTTGCTCCAAAACTTGAGTTTTGCGTGCTCATCCGTTTTACAGATCTGGCTTATTTGTAAGCTTCCTTCCCTCTCAGGCAGATACACTCTGACTTCAAAGGGAAAGATAGATCACTACGGTCTGAGGAGAATAGCGTTGCGACGATTTACCAGGGGATCTGGCCGACGCTCAACACTCAGGGGAACGGCGAGACGAATTTACAATCAGACAGTTACCGGTGCCATTAGAATTAGAACTTGTTTCTTGCTGCTGAAGATGGGGACAGAGTGCTATGATGTCAATTCTCAATTCAGGGGGCTGCGTGGTCTCGAGGCATGGTGTCCGCCTCGAGTGCTAGAAGTACCGGGTTCAATCCCCGGTAGGGGCTGGGTTTTTTTCACGTGGACTTGAACCTCTAGTAATTTCCCCTGGTCTCTGGGTAGTGAGATCGGACGCCCGTGTGCATTATTGCGCACGTAAAAAAATCACTTGGCGGTTGGAAATCGAAAAGAGTAGCCAAACGGCGCTGCCTGGGCAAAATGTGGAGATAAAAATTCACCTAAAGTATTTCAGGATCCTCGCCGGTGCTACAGAGCCTGTGCACTGTGCTGAGCTTCTTCGGACTCAGACTTGAGTAAGAAGAAATAATGTGGGCCATGATGTTGATCCGTTATTCAAATCTCAAACCTCTTGGCTAGAACTTGGCGCTGCGTGATCTCAAAAACACAATGCAGAATTCATTACCTGGCGGTATGTTACAGTCAATCAAACGTCTGTAACAAAAAACACACAATCATTCTATTGTGCTTCAAGCAAACAATAATTCTAGTACAGATTTGGTGAAACAACAATGACATATTGAAAAGGAAGGGCGGTTTGTTTGTTGTTTCGTTTCGTTAATTCCATCTTTACAGTGTCACAAGTTGTTTATCAGATCTAACCTTTGATTTCTTTTGGTGCTGTTTGAAGATTTTCTTCAATCGTTTCTTTCAATATTACTGCGTTGCCCCCACCCCAATTTTCTGCTCGTAATGTTCTAGTTCTGACATTATTTTAGTCTTTCTTCTTTTTCATCCCTGTATTTTTTTTTTTAGCTTGTGCATCCTCCTTCTTTTAATTAATTTGTTCCCAAGCCCTTTCTTTTTTCCCATTTTAATCCACTTCTATCTCTTTGCCGTACTACTACCACTGCACCTGCTTTTGCTTCTGCTGTCGAAGAAAATGAAGTTGGAGAAGGGCAGCAGAGGAAGAAAGAAAAAAAGAAAGAAAGAGAGAGAGGAAGAAAGAGAGAAAGAAAGAAAGAAAGATAGAAAGAAAGAAAGAAAGAAAGAAAGAAAGAAAGAAAGAAAGAAAGAAAGAAAGAAAGAAAGAAAGAAAGAAAGAAAGAAAGAAAGAAAGAAAGAAAGAAAGAAAGAAAGAAAGAAAGAAAGAAAGAAAGAAAGAAAGAAAGAAAGAAAGAAAGAAAGAAAGAAAGAAAGAAAGAAAAAGCAGAAGTAGGATAGGAGAAGAAGAAGAAAAATAAGAAGAAAAAGAAAAGGAGGAGGAGGAGGAAGAAGAAGAAGAAGAAGAAGAAGAAGAAGAAGAAGAAGAAGAAGAAGAAGAGAAATAAGGGAAACGAAGTAGGGTAAAGAAGAAGATGGTGGGAAAAAAAAGAAAATAATGGGGAAAGAAAGACAGAACAAGAAAGAAAAACCGAAAGAAAAAAAAAGGAAGGAGAAATTAAAGAAACACAAACAGACAGACAGAAAGAAGACAAAATTAAACACACAAACAACTCGGTAGACAGCTGTAGAGAAATGGATGCACACAAGAGCTCACTCAAACACATCTCTGTCTAAACCCGACCTGTCCTTGGCCAACTTACAATTATAACACATCTCTGACACGATCCATCTAATTATCGGTGCCCTGGAACAGATCTACGGATAACAGAAAAGAAAAATATCGATGCTGTCTTATCTGGCAGCTTACCTGACAACTTTCGTAATCCACAAAACATTAATGTTTGCATTCCTCGCCAGGTTTTTCTGTCGCTGCATGCTGAACCAATTCTCTCCCACTAAACGTAATTTATTTTTCATTTTACTAACAGTCTTGCTGGGTCGAGTAAATATAGGACAGATGTGTGTGCGAATTTTTGTTGTTCGTTATTTTGCTTTAAAATGTTGTGTAATTCACTGTGGGGAAAATGGGGGAAAAGGGGGGGGGGGGGTAATCATGTGTTAAAACTGGATTTTGTTTGGTAGAATTCGGGCAGATGCTAGTCGGGTACAACAGCAGGTACAACTCACGTTTCAGTGCCCAGGCTCCGCCCACTTACACACTAGGTCACTTTTCCTTCATACTTCGTTAGGCTCGTAAATTTTGCTGAAGGTAACAGGGGTGTCCCTGTGTACTGTTTGGTTTGAAAAGCTTTATGTGTTCGCTTCACCGGCCGGCGATATCGAGTGTTGTATATTCCATGGATGTCAGCGCTTTTAAAGTTTCCAAAACATGCAGAACTGGCCCAAACACAAACTCCCCTACGAGAGTGCTGCAACCTACGCCCCATGCATTCTCTTTTTCGAAATGAAAACGTAAATAGAAGACAACACAGAAAGCTTTTGAGCAAACTGTAAACCGGGACACCCCTGTAACCTTGAGCAAAGTCTACGAGCCAGACCAAGCACTAATCAAAAGTCACCTAGTGTGTAAGTGGGCGGAGCCCAGACCCGAGTTAGTTGTTCCCAAAAGCAATAGCAAGAAGCAGTTAAACAATTACAGAAAGTGCAAAATACACCTCACAGGTTACAAGCAGTGTTGCCACTTTGGATGTTTTACATCCATATTTAGATGTTTTCCCTTGCATTTAGATGGCGTTTTTGACGTTTAGATGGTAGCTGTCTTTCTAGATGTTTTATTTGGAGTAAATTTATCAAATCTAACCTAAGAAACAGGATGAAATTTGACCTCCTAAATGCTATCTTGACAATAAAATTCGGCCTGATAAGAGTAGGAAAAGGCTGTTCCACTTATCAGCTCCCTGATTGTGTATTAAAAGAAATTGGAACAGCTAAATCATACCAGAGTCTTTTTGGATCTGAAGCTTCAACTTCATCATCCAAGCTAAGTTTATCCTGTGGATCTTGTAAGGCAAACTTCAGTAAAGATGAGGACATGATTCTATAGGGTAAGGCATATTAACTGCTATGTAATTTGTGACTCTTTCCATTTGCATGTTTTTTCTAGATTTTTTCAACGCAAATTTAGATGTTTTTATATATTTTTTTGACTCCGTTTTGGGTGTTTTTTGTCAAAGAAAAGTGGCAACACTGTTTACAAGAGGATATAGAAAGTTGGAAAAGAAAAAGTAGAAGAGTTCAAGCACTGTGCAACAGTTGAAAAAAAAAAAAAATCTAATGGAAACATTTTATGAGCGAAATTCGAGGGGATGCAAAGGAAGGATCGGCCTGTCACAACATGGCTCATATACAATGATAACGGTATGCCAATGACAACAGACAAGGAGAAAGGGGAAGCATACTGATAGGGAACTTAGAAATTAAGTTAGAGATAAACAGTCTAATACTAGAAATTATAATTATTTTCAGAATATCATCAGGTTGGAGGATATAAAGTTGATATTACAAAAAGCAAAAGACACTAGGCCAGGGCCAGACGGAGTCAGGTATGCCGTTATGAAGAGCATGCGAGATAAAGACTTGAGAGAGATGGCATTTCACTTCAACGAGAGCATCAGAACAGCTTCGGTACCAAAGGAATGGGTAGACAGCTACCTAATCCCACTTTCAAAAGCAGGCAAAGACCATTCCAGACTCAGCGGTTTCAGGATTATAACCCTGCAAAATACTTTTGGCAAGGTGATGGAGAATATAATTGCCGTTAAACAAAAAATTTTTTTTGGAAAGAGAAGAGCTCTTGCCAAAAGATTTGGGTAATTACAAGCCAAGAAAAATATCTAGTCAAATGCAGCTACTTTTGCATTTGATATTAATGAGGGGTTCCAGAATAGATGGGAGACGGTAGTGACAGCATTTGATCTTGAGGATGCTTACAATAGAGTCAAGTGTGATATTTTGATATCTACACTCATGGAGAAAGGAGTTTATCACTGGCTGATGAACTGGATAGCAGCTGTCCTGCATGTGTCTATGTGTGTATCTACAAGTGTGTCACTGTATGTGTCTATGTATGTGTCTATGTGAGTACCCGCGAGTGTGTCACTGTATGTATCTATGTATGTGTCCATGTGTGTATCTACAAGTGTGTCACTGTATGTGTCTATGTATGTGTCCATGTGTGTATTCACGAGTGTGTCACTGTATGTGTCTATGTATGTGTCCATGTGTGCATCCACGAGTGTGTCCATGTATGTGTCTATGTATGTGTCCATGTTTGTATCTACAAGTGTGTCTATGTATGTGTCCATGTGTGTATCTACAAGTGTGTCACTGAATGTGTCTATCTATGTGTCCATGTGTGTATCTACAAGTGTCACTGTATGTATCCATGTATGTGTCCATATATGTGTGTCTACGAATATGTCATTCATGTGTCTATGCCTGTGTTGTATGTATGTTTGGCTGAATAAACTTGTTTTTGTCGGTGTGTAATATTTTGAAAGTCTGTTTATATGTTTGTGTCTATGAATTAACGCGTGCGTGTGTGCATAATGTGTGCGTTTGTGCCTGTGTCTGCGCACCTGTTTCCGAGTTTGTCTAGTGCGTGTCGACGGTTAGAACCTAGCTACCCCATTCAGGTAGAAATGTCAAGGCTGTCATCATGCAGGTGAAAACGGGCGCTCACCTGTAATAATGTTTAAAAAACGTCTGCCATACTTGAAGCGATTAGCGCGTGCAGGTTAGCGCGGTAATTTTGGGAGAGCTTGCACATGGGAGGCAGTCTGTAGCATAATGTGGCGAGCAGTGTTGCCACTTTTCTTGGACAAAAAATATCCAAAACGGAGTCCAAAAATATCTAAAAATATCAAAAAACATCTAAATTTGCGTGGCAAAATCTAGATAAAACATCAAAATGGAAAGAGTCGCAAATTACATAGACATTGCTATGACTTAACCCACAGAATCACGTCCTCATCTTTACTGATGCCTGCCTAACAAGATTCACAGGATAAACTTAGCTTGGATGATGAAGTTGAAGCTTCAGATCCAAAATGACTCTGGTATGCTTTAGCTGTTCCAATTTCTTTAAATACCCAATCAGGGAGCTGAAAAGTGGAACAGCCTTTTCCTACTCTTAACAGGCCAAATTTTATTGTCGAGATAGCATTTAAGAGGTCAAATGTCATCCTGTTTCTTATGTTAGATTTGATAAATTCACTCCCAATGAAAAACATCTAGAAAACATCTACCATCTAAACGGCAAAAACGCCATCCAAAATGCCAGGTAAAAAATCTAAATCTGGATTAAAACATCCAAAGTGGCAACACTGGTGGCGAGTGAATAAATAATATAGGGTCTGTGGTAGATGGCGGGACTGATAAACTATCTGGCAGACAGACTGAGCGTCAGACAGACATGCTCTCTGTCTCTCTTCTGTATTTGTGTTTTAGGAAACGAGCAGGTCGATAGACAGGCCGGTTCTGCACCACTTGGTGGTGAACTGATGTATTACGAGCTAGATGTTGTAAGTGCTCTTTTTACGTTTAGTTTGAACGTTTGTGAAGTATTTCAACAACCCAATACAGTAAGTTGCCTATCTTTTACATTATGTTGCAGAATTAACCCCACAATCGTTTGGCTGTTAGTCAATCGACAGATTATCGTCACTGCACATCGGACAAGCCCATAAGCGCACGGATCTTATCTTCAGTATACCCCTCGGCGTGTGGTGACTCACAACACCAGTTCTGTATTGGTTTACTATTTTTCTTTTCCTACCTGTGAAGTGTTCATGTTGGGTAACAACTCTGTTGACCTGAGGTTCTTGTAGTCTTTTGAGTTTTGCCGATTCAACATCGTCTCCTGAATCATCTTCTCGTCCAGCCTGCTTGAGAGCTTTGAGAATGTCGGCCCGGTTCACTGTTTTTCCTGTACCTACCCTGGTCATGCCAGCAAGCCAATCCACTCCTTCATTCCCTCTTACCCAGTGTCCTGGCACAAAAATGAAACATTACTTTCAGACGAGATTTCCTTAGCAACTCCAACCATTTTCTTTGAATCCAGCCTGTCTCTATCTTCTTAAACATGCCCATGGAATCACTTAAAAAACCAGCATGGGAAAATACTGTATCTCTAGCCCTATATTTGCTTTTGGCTATTTGTGGGAGGGGGAGGGGGGGGGCGCTTCTTCTTCTTCTTTCGTTCGCCTCTTTCTTCTTTCCATGGCGTGTATGCGTGGCATCCTGATTGCTGTGGTGCGCCTCTTGGCTGGTTGCCTCCGACTTCAGTACCTTGTTTTGCTAGGGTAGACTGTGATCATACTCGAGGAGAGTAGGCTCATCCATTCATCTTTCGCCTTTACCTCATCTGTTGTCCCATCCAGTTTCCCGCTGGGGGTTGAGACCCCAACCTTCAACTGGATTGCTGGGAAGAACAGGGTCCACCACGTGAAGGTGAGGTAGGCTTGAGCAAGAGAGGCTAATAGACATTACCAGTCTTGTATTACGTATCATTGCTCCATTAGGACCCGGGGGTTGGGGGAAGGGGGGGGGGTGGGTTGAGTGGTCTCGAGGCATGGTGTCCGCCTCGAGTACTGGAGGTCCTGCGTTCAAGCCCCGATAAAGGCTGGGATTTTTTGACGTGGACTTCTAGTAATTTCCTCTGGTCTCTGGTTAGGAGTTTGCTACTGCTCTCTGAACGATCGTCTCGCAATACCCTGTTGTTAACTAGGGCAAGACTAAGCCACATACTTGGCTATGTGTCACGTCTGCAGCTGCACAGGGCGGTAAAATTCTAGGAGCGGCAAAATATAATAGTAGTCAGAGAAATATCAATATTCTTATTGCTTTTATCGTTTCGAAAGTGTCGTACTGGGAACCATTGCTCCGTTAAAACCCCAACTTGCACATTTGTTTTATCTGTTGAGTACTTAGGTAAGTCGGCTCTGTGGCTAAGCCGATGCAAACGCTTTGTAATGCCGGGGTGCCGGGTTCGATCCCAGCAGCGGACCATGCGCCTTGCGTTGGTTTCGACAGTGGTATCAAGAAGCCGACCTCCAAAAAGAAATGGCAAACTACTGGAAGTAAATTTGCCTAGAGAAACCATAAAACAGCCAGGGGCTGCTGGGGTTGGTTCTGCAACGTCCTTTAAAGGATACGCAACTAACCTATTTAGGTCAACCCAAAATGCCCAAATACACTTTAGACATATATTGAATGAGCTATGCATTTTCAGAAGATAAATTGTGCCGATAACTTTACACAATTGGTAGTTTTGTCTATTTTTTATCTGGAGAATCAGTTGTACACACATGTCGTAATTGTAAATGACTGACAGAGCATGTTGAGAAAGGTAGAGACAGTCATGCTTAGTGCAGAGTGGCAAGAATCGCTTTAGAGGTTGCGGCTAGTTAGCGTCCTTTTGATATTTTCTCCGTGTCATGCCGATGTGTTGGGAAACGAATAGACAGAGAGACTGGCCAGTTCTGCACAATTTGGTGACAAATTGATGTATGACAAGCTAAATATTGTAAGGGACCTTTGGGAACGAGTGAACAGTGCAGAGGCAGAAGTATATCATTACGGTCTGAGGAGAATAACGCTGTGAGGAGTTACCAGAAGATCTGGCGGACGCCCAACACTCAAGGAAAAGGCGAGAGAAGGTACATTTAAGCAGCTTCTAGTGTCATCGGCATCGGAACTCTTCTCTTGCTGCTGAAGATGGTGGACTGCGCTTATATGGCAGCGTCCTAAGTGCTGTGATAGCGATTCTTAATTTAACATTCTATTTTTTAAATACACCAGTTTTCCAGAATCCATTTTGTCTATCTCGTAGGAGCCGTATAACAATCTCAACTAAGCTTACACGACCGGCTTCTTGATCTTAGTGTCTGCCGTTTTTCCAGAAACTCTCGAAGTAAGCCTGTTGGAAGCTTGTTTTTCTATACGGCGGATGTTGTTGATAAACAAGTGGGCTTGTTAGAGCAGACGATTTTGGCAGCATCAAGGTACACGCAAATTTACATTAGACAGGGTGAAATGTACTTTCATGTGTTTTCCCTCCATCTTTTCAAACATTCTCAACTCTCAAGGGAAACCTGTTCTTGTACTTTTAACAGTTTCAGAGGGGAAAAAAAAACAACCCCAGGACAAAAATGATAGCACAGATAAGTTTCTCTAAAACTTGTTAGAAACCCTTCCTTTTCCCCTCACCCTTTTTACTTCCGTCATTACTTTGACATCTTATTGTGCTGGTTGTTTTCTGTTTCCTTTAGCTTGATAGAAATTAGTAGCAACTAGCATTTGGTAGCAAACGGCAATCTGCAAGCGCACCTGCCGCCCGCAGTACAAATACTTTTTAAATAATTGTTATTAAATGACTTTTCGTGTCTGGCCATCAAGACAACACAAATGTGACCCGTATGGCCCTCGGCGGACCCTCCGTCCGACCCGCCTGCTCTGACCACTTCCTATGGCGTCGTTCACTCTAGAGCCAACATGGACTTACCCACTATAGTGCCTTTCAAAAGTCGTGTCTGGGAGGGGGGGGGGGGGTTAGCGCAGTCGTTAGGAGGCTCGCTTTCAAATCCAGCTGCGACTCGCTGCAGCCCACGGTCGGTGTTCGAAACCGGGCGGCTCCCGGGGTTCACCCAGCCTCTAGGAAATGGGTACCAGAGTAAATGGAGGAACGTCGCTGTAGCTTCAGAGTTACGTGCGAACGGCGACACAGGCGGACAATTCTTATCAGCTTATCAATTCTTATCAATTCTTGACGCTGGTTCACATCTCCCGACTTTACCTTTACCTAAAAGTCGTGTCCTCACACTTAAACAAATATCTAAAAATCCTGTACGGATCACAAGAATTTTGCAGTTGAAGTTCTTGTAATTTTACAATTTACAATCACTCAGGTGCTGCTATTTTTTTAAGCGGCTAATTTCTTTGATGTTTGTTTGACTAATAATGTGTTTACTTGTTTAAAAAAAAAGACACACGTGTGGAGATTTTTGTTAGGAAATCAATTCAAATGTGCAGCGATGCGTGATGATTATTTTGAAAGCATATCCCGCATTCAGAGAAAAATCAACGATTCAAGGGAGACAAATGTTGGAGATGATCACCTGAGAGTGAAAAGCGTGCAATTTGATGTTTTAACAAGTCCCCTAGTGAAACCACACAACAGCCAGGGGCTGATGGGGTTGGTTCTGCGACGTCCTGTAAAGAATACGCAACTAACCTTTTAATAAGTCCCCGTCACTCAGTTAATTGTAAGCATGCTGACTGTTCGCTTTGAATCGGTGTTCTTTGTGCTATGGAGACACATAGAGGAGGAACTTCAGCCGCATGTCTCCTCGTAGTACAATATAATATATCGTCAGCAAAGACGAAACGATAACAACACAAACGATGACAACAAGATCAACAACAACAACAACAACAACAACAACAACAACAACAACACACACACACAAAGCGGAATCTTCTTCTTCTTCTTCTTCGCGTTCACCAGCTGTAAACTCTGGCGGAAGGTTCTGGTTGCTCGTCCACTACTGAACTGCAGTCCTGCTCCAGAACCTGAGTGTTGCGTGTGCATCAGTTTTACAGATCTCATTCTCTTGAATACAGACTGTTGGTTCCTTGCCTCTCCGGCAGATGCACTCCGACTTCAAAGGAACAAAGCGGAATTAAGAGTAAGGCAGAGTAGTAGAAAATGAAAGTGAAAATCCGGACAACATTTATCTCTCTTGTGACAACATACTGAAGTGAGTAGAAAACGATTTCGCAATCGCTGAAATACAAAACCGGAGCTTTTAAAATGAAATGTCAGAGATAAACCTTTTAATGACAAAGGTTTAACAGAAAAAAAAAAAAAAATTGCGTTGTCAGTATTGTTTGTATTTTTTTTTAATGCAAAAAAGGGTACAAATCAAGAAAGTCACCCTATCTCGTCAGCCGCGTGATTTCGTTAGGAATTTTCGGAACACTCCTATAGTCTAGCGGTGTCATGTGTTCCTCGTTTTGACCGTTTCAAGCAAATCCACCAACGACGACAGTCACCACCAATCATATATAATATCTGGTAATCTAGTAATCTTAGTTTCAGCTTCATAGCAAAAGGGTCACCCTATAGTTGCCCCGCTCCTGTGCAAACGAAAAACACACAGAATGTTTATCACAATCCATTGTGGAAAGATCGACAGACTGCTGTCTCAGCATATGCACTAGCATACACAAGCATTAAAAGCCTACGGTAGCCATCCGAAGTGCTAACACAAACAGTCCGACATTAGAAATGCAGTTCATCATGGATGGTAGCAGAAATCACCAACAGATTAGCAGTTGCACGCGCGATCAATTTTAATCACATAATGGCACCACCAATATTGCGACAACAGCCATCGCGCCATTTTCCGAATCTACAATACAAACTACCATGTTGGTCACAGTAGAAGAACATTCCAAATGAAATCAGCAGCCCACAGTGTCACGCCATGTACTCCGCTCAGACTCTGGGCGACGAAACTATCATTTTAGTCTACAAATGGAGCAAAAATGCACCGGCCACCGTCTGGCAGAAGCAAAACAATTTGCCACGGCTCACAACAGTGACCGTGCCACGCCCATCTCTAATTATTCTCTAATTAAAAATCTGGAGCTGGCCGTGGACCGTGCTTAGCGTCCATTTTGACCGGAAGTAGTGAGGGTTTATTAACGGTCACCGCAGTGGTGCCCTCGTGCTGGGGAAGGCGCCTGGGCGTAACGCCCATCAGCAAGGTGTCGCCCTTGTACGACCTGACTGCCTTCATTAGCGATTGTGCACCCCACAACCATGCAGTTCTTTGGCACGAAGGAGACACCTTAAATTTGGGTCCTGGACTACCGACTCTCTACATGTTCACACGCGTGTGTAAATGGTGTACACAAGTTATCATGTTTCTCTCATATACCTGAGACATAATATAAAGACATCAATGATTGATTGGACACTAACCAAGTGTCGCGCCTTCGGCGCTTTTCCCTGTAGTACAATAAACAAATAGAAAAATATCGACATAAATCAAAATGTCAAATAACATATCGTTGTCGGTTGTTTTTTGATAAAAATATATACTTAAGCGTTTAAAAAGTGTTAGTATAACAGGTTACTGCAAGTACAAACTGACACGATTTCAAAATAGCTTGACCTTCCTTCCTCCCTCCCAACTTTCGAGCGCCCCCTAGGGGGCGCACACCCACACCGAAAACTATGGATTTAGAAAGATGAATGGAGGTGGGCAAAAAGAAACTGAAAAACTCGGAATACTGGGGAAAAGGGGGGGGGGGGAAAGAGGAAAAAAATGTAGTAAGTGTGATTAGTATTCTTGCATTTAGGAGCGTCCCCCTAGCGAAGCCTTTTGCCTAGTACTACAGAACGTGTGGGTTCGATTTTAGACTCTGTCCTGTAGCTCGCTAGCGCAAGTGCAGATATCTCGTTGCTGGAGCTATAGAATTCGTGTTGTTTGCAAAACGTTCTCGCGGGCCAGCGGCTCTGTGGATAGAGACTGGGTAGTATGGGATAAATCCAACGTAAAGAAATATACTCTCTATTTTTTTAAAACACAATTTAAAATAAACTTGGATATTTGCTGAGAGGGACGAGGTGCTGAGGGACGTCACCCTAGTGTCATGACGTCACTACAGTAAACCAGGTTCCGACATTTTAATCTGACACCTTACAGAAGTTTACGTCAAGCGATAACACGTTTCCTGACACTTCTTCTGAACGATTTACCGTCAATGCTGATGTTTACCATCTTCTAAGACAAATGTCTGATTTCTGGAGATAAGCTCTGTAGGAGGCATCGTTCTTCTAGAGATCAGATTACAGCGATATGTTGTCTGTGGGGTTATTCCGGGTTGTTTATGTTGTTGCCTAGCAGCGGGGTATTCATTGTGTGATTACTGCAAGTGTTGATGCCCAGATTACATAGTTTATCACGATAGTAGAACTAGAACAAGCAAGTTCCATCTCCTGTGTGACAGGCGGCTGTAGCACAATGGCTGGTCAATTATCCTGTCTGACGGGTGGCTCTGGTGTATAGATTAGTTCCTTCTCCTGTCTGGCAGGTGGTTGTAGCACAGAGACTAGCGCATTCTTCTATGAGACAGATTGTTGTAGCACAGAGATTGTCTCATTCTTCTGTCAGACAACTAGACGCTAGTTCATTCTCCTATCACGGGGGTATTCAAAGCACAAAAGCTGCCCACTCTAAGCAGGGAAACCATTAGATACGAGAAGAGCAGATTACAGAGAAAGATGTGCGCATCAAAATGGGCAACAAAAATTACTCGCACAGTTGCGAGAGCTCATAAATCAATCAATAAATGCAGTGCCGCTGATTCGTGACTTTGTCTTTGTGTATTGACAAGGAATGACGTGACTGTGTCTTTGTGCCTTGACAAGGATTGACGTGACTTTGTCTTTTGTATTGACAAGGAATGACGTGATGTTGTCTTTGTGTATTGACAAGGAATGACGTGACTGTGTCTTTGTGTGTTGACAAGGAATGACGTAATTTCCCACAGCCTGCTCTGCACAATTTGCTCTTTAGGTCAGGTGAAGTTGTAGGTAGAGTGGGCAGGTCTGCAGAATGTGCTCAGGTGTTTGTTGTGGTCGCATGTGGTCGTTGAGCCTGCAGTGTCCTGTTTGTAGACGGAAAATTGTTGAATGTTGCTTACTGTTGAGTCTGCTGATGGGGTCTTGTGAATGTTTACTGTTAGTTTGTTCTCTCCACAATTTCTTGTATTTTCCTTTGATATGTGTTCTGATTTATGTTAACGATAATAAATGAGCGTTTTGTTCCATTTTGTTGTTGTTGCAAGTCTGTCTTCTAACTCATTTCCTGGTATGCCACAGTGAGCCGGGATCCACTGGAGAACAATTTGATTGTTTTCTGAGTCTGTTTAGCTGGCGGGTCAGTTCTTTTCTCCATGTTGCCTCGTGGATCCCTCCGAGTCGCCTGGAGGACTGACATAAAGTCACTAAGTAAAACAATTTTGCTGTTTTTAATTTTTCTTTCGCCAAGCGCTTTGGCTGAATAAATAATTGCTTGCTGCTCTGCTCTGAAGTTTGTTAAGAGTCTTCTGGAGGTACATGACGTTTCTACCGTGGTCCCATCTTGCAGCATGATGACCGATCCCAACTCCTCCGTTGTATTTTTCTGCTCCTTCCAATGATCCATCGGTATACACGTGTGTCCATTCGTGTTTTGGATAACAGTTGCAGACATATTCAAAGCTCTTTGCATGCAGTACTCGGTTCACATTCTTCAGCCTTTGTGTCTATGCCTAGAATTGTTGTTGTGACTGTATAGTTAGGCTGTAGGTCTATGCTGTATCCTTTCCTATGTCGAAGGATCTTTAGAACTTTTCAGTTGGTTTTTAGTAAAGTTATTTGCTCTTCTGGGGTTGTTGTTCATGCGTTTAAATTGTTATGTTATGTTAAGCACCTTTTCTTCCCTTCGTAGGCTCGAGCTCTGGAGGCCAGAATTTTCCTCCACTTCATGGACTGGTGTGCTTCTCATACCTCCAGTGATGATTCTGAGACCAGTGTTCTGTATTTTGTCCAGTTTGGGTTCAACCCTGGTGTGCGTTGTGGGCTCAACCCTGTGTTGGTTCCATGTTCAACCCCCGGTGTGCGTTGTGGGCTCAACCCCGTGTGGGTTCCGGGTTGAACCTCGTGTGGGTTCTGGGTACAACCTAACATGGGTTTTGGCTCCTCACGGGGTGGAGAGAGTTTGGGGGGGGGGGGATATACGCTGCCCCCTAACACGTATATTATGAAGGGTCACTAATTCGAGGTTTGCTGAAATCTGATGTATCTGGTCAAAAGGCTTAGCTGTAAACCGCAACGCGACTTATCAACTGACCTTTTAACGGCAAAGACAAAAAGAGCAGGAGATGGAGGCGGAGGAGGAGGATGAAGAAGGAAAAAAAAAAGAAGAAGAAGAAGAAGAAGAAGAAGAAGAAGAAGAAGAAGAAGAAGAAGAAGAAGAAGAAGAAGAAGAAGAAAAGAAAAAAAGAAGAAGAAAAAGAAGAAGAAAAAGAGGACCAACAACAACAATAGTAAACATCTCAAGCATAAAAATAGGAATACAAATCAGAATGACAACAAAAAGAACACAAACACGAACACTAAGAAGAACGAGAAAAGGATGAAAGGCAAGAAGAACAATAACAACTAAACTGAACAAGAAGAACCTAATGTAACCTCCAAACTTAACTTCTCTCCCATACAGCGAACCGGAAAATTGATCTCTCACATTGCCGCAATTCTCCTAAAAGTTCCTTAACACGCATGTTATCAACACGAAACAATACAACTACGAGGTGTGTGCGGTGTCGAGCTAAGATTGTAATCAATATAATTTCACACTTGTCATGGCCAGCGCGTGCCATGCTAAATTTAGATTGCAGATATATTTACAATATTTCTAGGAAAAATGGGTTGGAACAGTAATACAGAGAGATTCAGATACAGTTCTATCAAGACAGACAGACGACAGACAGACAGACAGACAGACAGACAGACAGACAGACAGACAGACAGACAGACAGACAGACAGAGAGACAGAGAGACAGACAGACAGACAGACAGAGAGACAGACAGACAGACAGACAGACAGACAGACAGACAGACAGACAGACAGACAGACAGACAGACAGACAGACAGACAGACAGACAGACTTACCGATGGACAGAGACAGAAAGACAGACAGACAGACGGATGGATAGACAGACAGGCGAGATAATAGACAGACAGGTATGTAGATAAGATGACAGACAGACAGACAGACAGACAGACAGACAGACAGACAGACAGACAGACAGACAGACAGACAGACAGACAGACAGACAGACAGACAGACAGACAGACAGGCAGGCAGGCAGGCAGGCAGGCAGGCAGACAGGCAGACAGACAGACAGACAGACAGACAGACAGACAGACAGACAGACAGACAGACAGACAGATAGATAGATAGATAGATAGATAGATAGATAGATAGATAGATAGATAGATAGATAGATAGATAGATAGATAGATAGATAGATAGATAGATAGATAGATAGATAGATAGATAGATAGATAGATAGATAGATAGATAGATAGATAATGTATGCTGGCGTCATAGCAACCCCAACAGTAAACAAGGAAACACAAAAGATATTACACCTACCGCTAAATGCCGGTCGCCGTAGAAACAAACAAAACAAAATGTCTCAGCACAAAAATATTCAATGTTTACATCTAGTATTCCATAACTATTCCTGTATGAGTTCCAGGGTCTAATTGTGGGGATAACAAGAATAAACCCACTGCCTCCTCTACAAGCATGTCGTAAGAGTCAGCTAACTAGGGGCTTCCTTCGAAGTTGGAGTGCATCGGTCTCAGAGACAAGGGAAAAAAAACGGCATATAAATAAGTCAGATCTGTAAAACAGGTGTGCACGCAACACGCAGGTTCTGGAACCAGAGTAAAGTCCAGAGGTGGACGAGCAGTCAGAACTTTCCGCCGGAGTGTACAGCTGGTAAACGCAAAAACGAAGAAGAAGTATTCCATGTCTGTACTGGAGAACGAAACGACGGACAAACGAACGTTTTTTTTTTTTTAAAGAGTCAGAGCAAACATACAGGCGCACATACCTTCTCGAATGTGAGATTAAATCGTCCTCGGGGTATCAATCCGACTTAATGATCCGAACAGCCAGGAAGCATGTATGTTTGTGGTCTCAACTCAAGCCGTTGCTAACACACGCATCTAATCAATGGGAAAACATACAGTTTCACCTCCAGCAAGACGCCACACGACGTGTGCCAGCCCGCCCGTTTATCCCGCGCGGGTCAGTATAAAAAGTACCGGCGCTGCCTCTCTCCCTTCTACCACCGTGAGAAATTACAATTCCGACAGTCACTTACTAGCTGCTCACCCAGAAGCTTGCGAGGCTCTGCGACTCACACGGCGAGCTCCGCTGCTCGGGAAGAATCAGAATTCGTGCTCACGTTTTCCCCAGGCAAGATCGATCTGAAGAAGTAACTCAACGAGTGCGGGCTGAATGCCGCAGAAATGGCTGCGGTTGGAAGAACAAATCAGGAAGGCGGAATTACCTGAGACTTGGATAACGACCGGAAACAAGGAAGTGATACGAGCCTTAATGCGTCTTCGGAATACAGGCAGAAAGTAATGGTGATACTAGAAAGAGGGTTGTTTTACACATATTAGTTCAATATATAATAAGGATAATACTGTCTACTTTACTAGGGGCGACGGAAGCAGCAGGCCTAGTCACGTGGAGCACACCATCCACTCAGAAATGTTGTGACTGACTCAGTTCCCCGCACCGCTTAATCACGTATACAAGCCGACATTGCACACACAATACTGCTTAAGTATACGCCATTCCAAACACAATAAACCACCCGCCATTTGTTGTGCAGTTCACAACACAAGCTATCGGGGGCACGAAAGAAAAAAATCCGCACGAAATCAACGGCTCACAGTGTAGCAATGAGCACTTATCTCAATAAAGGGGCTTTCGCAACCGAGTTTTGGCATCAACAGTGAGGTGCAGTTTTGGTGTGGGACTTAGAGTCTGGCACATCTGACAACTACCTTATGCATTTACTTTGCGAGTGCGAGTTTTAAGATTGTGCTGGGACTGACAAATCTTGCACTCATTTTCAAACGAGACAGTGAAGGATATTTTGTGTGATTTCCACTGGCACAGGATGGAGCAGTTATTGGGCAACCCCTTCCCTTTCTATCCGAACCTTAGAAAATCTGTAAAAGTCTATGTGTCGGTCCCAGGTACTTTACCATGTTGTCTATCAGTCAGTTCTTCAGCTATCCTCTCTTTTATTTCTCCATATTCTTCTTCGTTCACAAGCTGTGAATTCCGGTGGAAGGTCCCAGTAGTTCGTCCATTTGGACTTTTGGCTTTTACCTGTACCTGTTTTGCATGTACAGCCGTTTTACTGACTTTACGAGCAGATTTACTCCGTCTTCGAGGGAATTTCTTTTATTTAATCCTTCTATGTCATATGTATTTTGCTTTCACTAGTACACCCTAAGTGAATTTTATGCTGGCCTTTTCTGTCTTAAGTTTATTTTATTTAAACAGTTTCTACTGAAGTTTTTTTTTTCTTCCAACATTTATCCCTGAAGTATTTCTTTCAGTCTTTGAATCTTTCTTTCTTAAGCAGACTATGTGGTTATCTTAACAATTTACAATCACAGCAGACCGTAATGTTTTGTCTAGAATACACGAACATTTCAGAAAGAGATTTGATTGGTAAGTTCCATAAGTTTACACGTCATTCACATGAATAAACAGATGGGAACCATTTAAGCCATATTATACATATAATTAACATAAAAACAATGTATTGTTGGGCACTCATAGAAAGCAGTAGAAAGACAGAAGGACACACTAGACAACATAAAAATCGAAAGCGATAGTTACCGTGTCGGGAATTGAACCTGTCACCTCCAGACGGCATATGCGCCTCGCTATGGAGAACATGTTCACAGTGTGCCATTTTGTAGATTTTTCACAGGTAAGAGCCCCTGTCCTCAATCCTTCCGGGCCCGTAATGGGCTAACAAGCCGGGACCTTCGGATTCACGGGGAATTCAACTTTAGTTTCATGATGAATTCAAGAAAGAGTAGTCCTTATCATTTGTGATGGTCGAACAACAGAACAAAGTAGGATTTTAAAGTTGCTGACGACCCCCCACCCCCCCCCCCCCCCCCTAAAAAAAAAAAGATATTAAACTTCGAATCCAGATCTACTGCCTGAGAGCCAAGTCTACATTTTGTTCATGTATTTAAAGGGACTATACTATAATAATAAAAACAAATAAAACATAAGGGTAGTTTCCCCTACCACAAATGGCAGCGCCCATTTCACGAAAACGAAAGTGAAGTGCCCTCTGACAAGTTGAGTTATATCAAGAACCGACATCACAGCGATTGGGGCGCATTCCTATATGCGCTCCGTCCCCATCTTCAGCAGCCACCATAGACTTCCAGTACCAATATTTATTATTATCTTTGACACAGTATGTGTACTAAATGACTTTCGTTGCCGAAGTAGTAGAGATAGAGTTAGTGTTAGCAGGTGTTTCTTGGAAATATCAGGAAAAAACCTTGATATTATTATACATATTATCACTATTTTTGTCAGGTTTTTTTTTTTTTTTAACAAACCCTCTGGAGACGGAGCCTTTTTTGAGTTTCTATGCCAAGAAGACGGAGCCTTCGGCGTGGGGGGGGGGGGGGGGGGGGGGGGGGGGGGGGGAATTCTCTTAGTTTACACACACAAATATATTTTTAAAAAAATAAGTGTTTAATTAACATATACAAAACAAAACTATACATATTCTTGTATGAAATTGAAAAAACTAACATAATCTTTAGGAAGCACACTGAAATCTCGACATTTATTCAAATTAGCTATCAAATTTGCATACTTAGGCATGTATTTTTTTTAATTACTTAGAACATGCATGACTAAATTGAACAATTTTGCTAAATTTGTTGATGAATGAAGCCTGAATAAGTCCTAACATTTGTGTTTTGGGATTTAAGGCCCAAGTAGGCCCTCCAGACACCTCTGGCACATGGTTCTACTCCTTTTCCTGCCTCCTACTATATTTTGGTTGCTATAACGCAACAGTTCTCCCCCACCCCCACAAAAAAAAATCTATGTAAAATTATAGAATGCAACAAACGTTCACAAAAACCGCCACTGAGCAGCCCACAAGAAATGGAAGACGCAATCTGATTAGTTAGGAGGATCTCAGGGCTTATATTTTGGGGCCTAAAGATCGGACCAGCTGTCTTTTAGGCTGCTTTGCTGTTGGGCTGATAGATCGGCCTTTTTGTCCCCAGAAGGTTAAGTCTTTGAGTCCCAAGGAACGCATTATAAGTTCATAGGTTCCTACCTAGAGGCCCAGTAAATGCTTGATGCACCGATTTGATGACTCTCTTGACTACCCCCTGGGCCTTTAATGTTAAACCCCCTGGGACTCTAAGAGTTAAAGTATACTTTTTTTTTAACTTTACTTTTAAAGTTTCAGACAACTTTGAAGCATATATTCTTTGTTAAAATAAAAACAATATATCAACCTTTTTTTCTAGAAAAAAAAAAAAGCTCTTACTGTTGTTCTCTTTTCTTTCTTCTCAACAGTTCAAGAAAATATGAACTACATTGTACATTTTTCTCTACATTTTTTTTCCATTCTTCCTCTTTTCCTATTTCTTATTTTTTTTTTTTAAAATTCCCCTCATATTCTGAATTGCTAGTTTTTACATATTATTTGTAATTTATACATATTTAAACCTTCATCTAGGTCTGCCATCATCATTTGAATTTGTCAAGAATTTTTTTTTTTGGTTCAAACAATGACATTGATAGAGTATATTTCGACGTTGGGTGACAACCCATACTTTGGAGCAGGAGCGGGTCTCTTCGCTGTTGGAGTGCTTGCAACTGCCGGCCGCAGAGGCCTCCAAGGAGCAACCATTTTGTTTCGCCGTCACTGCATGATAACCATGGAAGTCACCAGCCGAGACAAGAGTTATCAGTGGCTCCTCCAGTGGATCACAAAATATGGGGCTCAAACCCAACACCTTAGCGTTGAAACAGAGTTCCAACAAACTGCTGCAGGTCAGATCAAAACCAAGTTTCATTTTATCCCCAGTCCTGGGAACCACTACTTTTGGCACAAAAATAATTTAATTATCGTCGAACGAAATAGGGATAACAAAATGGTGGAGGTTTTTGAAACAGTCACTCTGACAGCACTTGGTAGAAACCGAGGTATGTTTATGTCAATTTTAGATGAAGCCAGAAAACTTGCTCTACAAAGTACAGATGGACAAACTGTTATGTACACTGCCATGGGTGCAGAATGGCGCCCTCTTGGCTATCCTCGAAGAAAAAGACCGTTGAATTCTGTTATTTTAGACAAAGGACTTTCTGAGCGTATCAGGGATGACGTTCAGGAATTTATTGACAATCCTAAATGGTACATGGAAAGAGGGATTCCATATCGAAGAGGATATCTGTTGTATGGCCCTCCCGGCTGTGGAAAAAGCAGTTTCATTATGGCCCTAGCAGGTAAGGAAGACAGCCTTCATGGTTTATTAAAATCCTACCCCAGATGACGTCAAAGGACATTCCAATATTTTAGAGGGTGGTAAGACTGGGTTTCCTGGCTTTCTAATGCTTTTAACGACTCCAAAACATCTAGAACTGGGCCTAACCCCAACCCACCTATGTCCCATGAGAGAGCGCAGCCTAGGTCCCACAACTGCATGCAGCCTATCTACCACCCCCTGAAATATTAGACCGTCCTGTGACCTGTGGATTTCCCCTGTTTGGGGTAGGATATTAATAAAGCTCCATGGTTTATTTTAAAATCATTCATTGTATAGAGGAAATCACTCACATTATCATTGTATCTACCTACATACCTTTCTACCTACATACCTATCTACCTACATACCTATCTACCTACATACCTATCTACCTACATACCTATCTACCTACATACCTATCTACCTACATACCTATCTACCTACATACCTATATACCTACACGCTTACCTGCTACACACCCAACTATCTATACACCTACCTACCAACCTACCTATCTACCTACATAATACCTACCTACCTTGTTGTCCATCACAAGTGATGAAGACCGCTCTTTCTTTTCTTTGTCATGAAACTAAAGTTGATTATCTGTGGGCCCTGAGGTGACTTATAAGCACAATATGAGCCCGGATGAATCTAGGACAATGAGAGCTGCGAACAGTTTCTGTAGGTAAAGGGCCTTTAGTAAGGGTCTTTCTAGCCTGCCTGTGCTGTTCAGATGCCCTTTTTTTTTTAAAGCCTCGCAGATTGCTGCCCCTCTTCAGATTGATGTTCAACCTACCTACCTATACTGCAGCTAACACAATTTGGATCTGTCTGTCAGACTCTATTTCTCTAGCTACTAGTCTTCTTATCTAGGTCCTTTCTATCAGTCTGTCTGTCAGATTCTATTTCACTGGCTACCAGTCTGCTTATCTAGGTCCTTTTTATCAGTCTGTCTGTCAGATTCTATTTCTCTAGCTGCGTCTGCTTATCTAGGTCCCTTTCTATCAGTCTGTCTGTCATTCTATTTCTCTAGCTACCAGTCTGCTTATCTAGGTCCTTTCTATCAGTCTGTCTGTCAGATTCTATATCTCTAGCTGCCAGTCTGCTTATCTAGGTCCTTTTTATCAGTCTGTCTGTCAGATTCTATTTCACTAGCTACCAGTCTGCTTATCTAGGTCCCTTTCTATCAGTCTGTCTGTCAGTTTGCACGCATATTTGCCCTATGCATTCTTCTTCTTCTCCTGAGTGCTCACCAGCTGTAATCTCCAGCAGAAAGTTCTGGTTGTTCTTGAGCTCCTGGACTTTGGTCTGAATATAGTACTTGAGTTTTGCATGCACATCAGTTTTACACTCTGTTGTGGTTCCTTTCTTCTCAGGCAGATGCACTCGGACTAGTAGTAATATTCTGCAAAAGGAGGATCATGATGAAGGGAACTTACCAGGCCATATCATGATTACCTTGTCTAACACACAAAACCATAACAACAGCATCTGTCTTGGAACTACATTTGCCTTTTAAAAAAAAAAAACAGTTGTTGTGTTGGTATCAAGGACACTGCTCTTTCACATACGCAACAAACTCTGTCAACAGGCTGTACTAAATACAGTGCAAACTGTGACTGAAAATCTCAACAAAGGAACAGAAATCAGGCAGACAGACACAACCAATTGTTTCAACTCAAATCTTTAACAATGGAGTACTAAATACTATACAGATCTGGTTTCTGAGTTTCTTAAAGAAAAGAAAACTACATCCCTGAATAAAATTCCGTGAACAGATGTCATAAGTACAAGGTTGGGAAATAAGTCTCCGGGTTAAGATGATGATGGTGATGTTGATGATGAGAATATTAACTATTTTCATTGGTTCTGTTCTCGTGTACATCACAGGTGATATTGACTACAGTATCTGTGTCCTAAATCTCAGCGACAAGTCCATGTCCGATGACCGTCTGAGCCACTTGTTGACCAATGCACCTGAACAAAGCATCATCCTACTGGAGGACATTGATGCAGCATTCGTGAGCAGGGATCTGGCGAAAGAAAGTAAGCTTGAGGTGTTGAATTGTGCTGTCTGTATCTGTGTGAGGTGCTGTCTGCATCTGTGTGAGGTGGTGTCTGCCTCTTTGTGAGGTGCTGTCTGCTTCTGTGTGAGGTGCTGTCTGCATCTGTGTGAGGTGGTGTCTGCATCTGTGTTAGGTGCTGTCTGCATCTATGTGAGGTGGTGTCTGCATCTATGTGAGGTGGTGTCTGCATCTATGTGAGGTGGTGTCTGCTTCTATGTGAGGTGGTGTCTGCTTCTGTGTGAGGTGCTGTCTGCATCTGTGTGAGGTGGTGTCTGCTTCTGTGTGAGGTGCTGTCTGCATCTATGTGAGGTGGTGTCTGCATCTGTGTGAGGTGGTGTCTGCATCTGTGTGAGGTGGTGTCTGCATCTGTGTGAGGTGGTGTCTGCATCTGTGTGAGGTGGTGTCTGCATCTATGTGAGGTGGTGTCTGCATCTATGTGAGGTGGTGTCTGCATCTGTGTGAGGTGCTGTCTGCATCTATGTGAGGTGATGTCTGCATCTGTGTGAGGTGGGGTCTCTGCTATCTGCATTTTGTTTTACATGCTGTCTGCATGCTATGTGAGGTGTGTCTGTCTCAGTGTAAAGTGCTGTCTGTCTCTGTAGGAAGTGCTGTTTATCTGGTTCTTTGAGAAATGCTCTCTGTGTCTGTGGGAGGTGCTGTCTTTCTCTGTGTGAATTTTGTGTGTCTGTTTGTGAAGTGTTGTGTGTCTGTCTCTGTGTGAAGTGCTGTCTGTCTGTCTCTGTGTGAAGTGCTGTCTGTCTATCTCTGTGTGAAGTGCTGTCTGTCTGTCTCAGTGTGAAGTGCTGTGTATCTGTCTGTGGGTGAAGTGTTGTCTTTCTCTGTGTGAAGTGCTGTCTGTCTGTATGTCTGTCTCTGTGTGAAGTGCTGTCTCTCTGTGTGAAGTGCTGTCTGTCTCTGTGTGAAGTGCTGTCTGTCTCTGTGTGAAGTGCTGCCTGTGTGTGAAGTGTTGTCTTTCTCTGTATTAAGTGCTGTGTATCTGTCTGCCTGTCTGTCTCTGTGTGAAGTGCTCTCTGTCTCTGAAGATATGATTATGTGAATATGTTTCCACAGATCCTGTAGCCTACCAGGGGATGGGCCGACTGACTCTGTCAGGGCTGCTCAATGCACTTGATGGCGTGGCCTCAACAGAGGCCAGGATTCTTTTTATGACCACAAATTATATTGAAAGGTCAGTTTAAGATAGTTCCTTTTAGATTACGGGTTAGTGAATGTGTTTAACACATACAAAATCCTTGAGAACTGTGTTTTGTTCTATGTGGTAAATGGTTTAGTTTAAAATTTAAAAAAAAGTAAAGGTAAGAGATTTAATTTCATTGCACTGGGCTTTATCTCTCTGCAAAACAGCTAGCTGCCTACCATAAGCCTCACACAAAGCACAAGCTCTGTAGCTCCGGTAATGATTCCCCTGAATCTGCGAACAAATTTTACTTTTTAGTGGTGCTGCCGTGAAATGAACCTATGACCTTGACACTTTGCCACAGACACCCCTAAAAAACTTAAAGAATATGTAATTCTTCTCATGGATTTTGGATGACTGTATGAGAATCGTAACATGGAAGAGATGGGGTCTCATCATTACATATTCCTAGAGACAGCATTAGGTACACTTTGGTCAAACTTCAGAGTGGAGACAACAAACAGTTTACTATTTATTTTAGTCTCTTCTAAAATTTTTGAGAAGTTACAGCTTTTTTGGCAAAATTATATCACATCCTGTTATAAAGTTCTTGAGAAGATAGTTTTTCTGATATAATTAAATAACAGCCTGTTCTAATGTGTTTGAGAAGATAGTTTTTCTTACAACATGATATCACATCCTGTTATAAAGTTCTTGAGAAGATAGTTTTTCTGACATAATTAAATCACAGCCTGTTCTAATGTGTTTGAGAAGATAGTTTTTCTTACATCATGATATCACATCCTGTTATAAAGTTCTTGAGAAGATAGATAGTTTTTCTGACATAATTAAATCACAGCCTGTTCTAATGTGTTTGAGAAGATAGTTTTTCTTACATCATGATATCACATCCTGTTATAAAGTTCTTGAGAAGATAGATAGTTTTTCTGACATAATTAAATCACAGCCTGTTCTAATGTGTTTGAGAAGATAGTTTTTCTTACATCATGATATCACATCCTGTTATAAAGTTCTTGAGAAGATAGATAGTTTTTCTGACATAATTAAATCACAGCCTGTTCTAATGTGTTTGAGAAGATAGTTTTTCTTACATCATGATATCACATCCTGTTATAAAGTTCTTGAGAAGATAGATAGTTTTTCTGACATAATTAAATCACAGCCTGTTCTAATGTGTTTGAGAAGATAGTTTTTCTTACAACATTATATCACATCCTGTTATAAAGTTCTTGAGAAGATAGTTCTGAGAGAATGGTGCTTATCCATCTCTTGATCGTTTCTTCCCACTTGTATCGCTGCTCAGCTGAGACTTGCACCCAGACATTGTCTTGGCTAGCAAGCTTGATAGCCACTCTACTACTTCAGCTCCTTAGTATAATACTAATACCACACCCAGCATGAGAATGGAGGTTGAGGCGGAAACTGTAGCATTCCAGTGGGTGGAGAATATTTCAGCCACACATGCTGTCATAGTATTAGATTCGCAAAGCATGCTCAGGAAAATATAGTCAGGTTTTCTTCATATTGGTCACAACAATCCAGAGGTTGTAGGTTCTTCATATTGATCACAACAATCCAGAGGTTGTAGGTTATTCATATTGGCCACAACAATCCAGAGGTTGTAGGTTCTTCATATTGGTCACAACAATCCAGAGGTTGTAGGTTCTTCATATTGGTCACAACAATCCAGAGGTTGTAGGTTCTTCATATTGGTCACAACAATCCAGAGGTTGTAGGTTCTTCATATTGATCACAACAATCCAGAGGTTGTAGGTTCTTCATATTGGTCACAACAATCCAGAGGTTGTAGGTTCTTCATATTGGTCACAACAATCCAGAGGTTGTAGGTTCTTCATATTGATCACAACAATCCAGAGGTTGTAGGTTCTTCATATTGATCACAACAATCCAGAGGTTGTAGGCTGTGAGAATCTAGTGTATATTGTGCCTGGACTGTGTAGGCTTGTTTGGGAACGAGCAGGCAGATAGGTTGGCTGGACTGTGTAGGCTTGTTTGGGAATGAGAAGGCAGATTGGTTGGCTGGACTGTGTAGGCTTGTTTGGGAATGAGCAGGCAGATTGGTTGGCTGGACTGTGTAGGCTTGTTTGGGAACGAGCAGGCAGATAGGTTGGCTGGACTGTGTAGGCTTGTTTGGGAACGAGCAGGCAGATAGGTTGGCTGGACTGTGTAGGCTTGTTTGGGAACGAGCAGGCAGATAGGTTGGCTGGACTGTGTAGGCTTGTTTGGGAACGAGCAGGCAGATAGGTTGGCTGGACTGTGTAGGCTTGTTTGGGAACGAGCAGGCAGATAGGTTGGCTGGACTGTGTAGGCTTGTTTGGGAATGAGAAGGCAGATTGGTTGGCTGGACTGTGTAGGCTTGTTTGGGAATGAGAAGGCAGATTGGTTGGCTGGACTGTGTAGGCTTGTTTGGGAATGAGAAGGCAGATTGGTTGGCTGGACTGTGTAGGCTTGTTTGGGAATGAGAAGTCAGATTGGTTGGCTGGACTGTGTAGGCTTGTTTGGGAATGAGAAGGCAGATTGGTTGGCTGGACTGTGTAGGCTTGTTTGGGAATGAGAAGGCAGATTGGTTGGCTGGACTGTGTAGGCTTGTTTGGGAATGAGAAGGCAGATTGGTTGGCTGGACTGGCCACACTGGGGGGTGTACTGCAACTGCACAAAGCAGGAGTGAACTCTCACCTGTGGGACAAGATAACAAGTAAAATGGAAGTTATTGAAAACCTGTACCTGGAAAGAATGATGCAGCAGGGAGTGTCTGCAGGCTCCAGAACCACTCGGTGTTCAGTCTGTGTTCACTCGGTGTTCACTCGGTGTTCACTCGGTGTTCTGATCATTATCATGATGTCTGCATTTATTTCCCAGAACATTTATATCGATTTTAATCATCATCATCAGTTCTCGTTATGCCTAGTGGCACATGAGGCTTCAGAGAGGACTTTCCATGCTTTCCTGTCCTGTGCAATCTTCATTGCAGTTTTCCATGTCAAAGATGCCGCACTCAGGTCACTTTCCATCGTTCGTCTCCATGTTGTTTTTGGGCACCCCTGTTTTCTCTTTCCCTCTGGTGTCCATGTGAGAGCTGTTTTGACAGGTATATCAGAAGTCATTCTCATAAGGTGGTTAAGCCATTTTAATCTTCTCTTGGTAATCATACTGTCTAAAGTTTCTTGGTTTGTGGCTTGAAGTAGTTTAGTGTTTGAGATTGTATCTGGCCAGAAAATTTTGATAATTCTACATAGACATGTGTGGTGGAAGGTGGACAGCTTGTGTGCTTCCTTTTTTAAGGCTGGCTCAAACTAGAAGCAAACAGTCAGTTTTGAAAAAATCACCCATGATGTGGATTTGAACCCTAGACCTTCGGCCAGGCAGGGGAACATCTAGCCATTACACTGCTGTTGCTTCCTACACATAATAAATTAATATATAATATGTATAATTGTTCCTTTGCAGATTAGACAAAGCCTTGATACGGCCAGGTCGTGTGGATGTGAAAGAGCTCATAGATTATGCTTCGGAATACCAGCTTCATGTGATGTTCAGAAGATTCTACCCTGATGAGCCAGAGTCGTCTGCTCATGATTTTGCTTCTAAAGTTCTGGCCTTGCAGAAACCTGTGTCTGCCGCCCAAGTTCAAGGTTACTTTATGTTGCATAAGAATGAACCACAGACTGTGATTGACAATGTGATAGAAATAGTGGATTTATAACTTTGAATTACAGTTTTTAGAAAATCAGGCAGATATGGGTTGTTATTGTTGGTTTTTGTTGTTGTTGTTATTGCTGCATCACCTTATGTACCATTCTGTACAGTTTTGTTGTTGTTGTTTTGTTATGGTTGTGTTGTTGAGCTGTGTTAACATTATTATACAACAACAAAAAAACCCAGAAAATTATGGAATAATAGGATGACGATGAGGGTGTTAAAAAAAAAGAACTTGAACACTGTGACATAAAAAGAAGCTGGGAAATTATGGGATATCTTAAACTGTAAATACCACTTTTACAGAAAAATGAAGAGTAGGAACTGGTTGAGCAGTTAGAATACTAGGCTGTCATCATGGAAGCCTAGTTTAAAATCGTCTGTATGGGGATGTGAATATTTTCGGCCAGGGGCAAGAGTTCTGTCTATAGATTAGTGGTTTTTAATCCCCTACCACTGTGAATATATAGCAAGACACCCCCACCCCACACTCCCTCTTACTTTAAAAAAAAATGTGATTAAAAGGAGGAGAACAAAGAGAAAACCCTTAGCACTTTTAACCAGAACTGTGTTAGCATTTTTAACAAGAACTGTGTTAGCACTTTTAACAAGAACTGTGTTAGCACTTTTAACAAGAACTGTGTTAGCACTTTTAACAAGAACTGTGTTATCTTAGAACTTTTAACAAGAACTGTATTATCTTAGCACTTTTAACAAGAACTGTGTTATCTTAGCACTTTTAACCAGAACTGTATTATCTTAGCACTTTTAGCAAGAACTGTATTATCTTAGCACTTTTAACAAGAACTGTGTTAGCACTTTTAACAAGAACTGTGTTAGCACTTTTAACAAGAACTGTGTTAGCACTTTTAACAAGAACTGTGTTATCTTAGCACTTTTAACCAGAACTGTGTTATTCTATTAAGTAGATTTTTAATACTAGACGTACAGACTGCTCATGAAACTAATTATGTTCTTGACATTTTTTTAAAATTCAAAAGTGATTAAAAATATTTTATTAAAAATTAAACTGAAAAAGATGTTAATATAACAGATTATTAAGGCACAAAGGAAATTCAAAAATAGTTTGACACCTCCTTGAAAAATTGCTCCCCCCCCCCCCCCCCCCCCCCCCCCGGTTAAAAATCACAAATATAGATGATTATTAACTCCACATACAGATGAGTATTGTTAGGATGACTTCAAAGAAGTTGACCCACAAAAGAACTGATTACCTGTACTGGAAGATAAGAAAAGAGGCAATCCACATTCAGTAGACTCAGTATGGAGAACTCTGGTACATGATAAGAACAGAAAACTCAGAGGGGAGGGAACACATGCACGGATCAAAAGAGAATATCTGATGGAGTTTGACTTCAAAGAGTTCATGCTGAGAAGATCAACTTCCTTACCTCGGGTTATTCCCCATTATTTTAAAGATGTATAAGAAATGCAGCAGGACAAACAAGAATAGACAGAGTCAACAACGAAGAACAAAGAACAATGGCAGGCACAGTAGCGATAAATTATTTCATAGAACGTTAAAGGGGGCTGCGTTAGTGCAGTCGATAGGAGACTTGCTTTCAAATCCTGCTGCAGCTCACCGCAGGTGTTCGAAACTGGGCAGTCGGGGTTTACCAAGCCTCTAGGTAATGAGTTCCAGAGTTAACTCTGGGGAAAATGGAGGAACATCCATGTAGCTACGGAGTTGCGTGCGGACGGCGACATAGGCGGACAGTTTCTAATCAGCTGTCGTTGTTTTTTAGCAGAGTATTTATGGTTTATAACCGTGTGCAGTCATGCTGGTTCACATCTCCCGACTTTACCTTTTTATAGAACATTAAAGAATCAAATATAAGCCAACAATGTCGCATACCAGCTTGCCCCAATTTTAAAACACCCTGCTGTCCCAGCTGAGATAAAAAGACAAATTATAAATACAATCTTTATACCGACATTAGGTTATCAATGTCAGACTTGGACATTAACAAAAGAACACGAGAGAAGACTAACCACCTGTGAAATGAGATGTTTGAGAATGGCTGCGAATAAAACCAGAAGAGATCGAGTGAGAAACGATGTGATTACAAGAACTATTGGAACCATACCCATCATTAAATTTATTGAGAAGCAAAGAATGAAATGGTTTGGTCACCTAATGAGAATGGAACCAACGATGCCAGCATCAAGAGCATACAACATGAAAATCGAAACACCAAGAGGCAGGGGAAGACCAAGAAGAAGATGGATTGAAGGAGTCACGGACAACTTGAGACTTCATAACATCACGGCATATGAAGCGACTGAGCGCGCCCTGGCTCGGTTGCCGATCATCTGATAGACAAGCAGATTTTTGACAAAAGAAAGAAGAAGAAAGAATCAAATGGTTTTGTCATCTGGTCAGAATGCAACAAAATCAGCCAGCAGCTAGAGCGTACTACATGAGAACAGCAGGCTACAAGGCAAGAGGCTGACCAAGAAAGAGATGGGTAGAGGGAGTTTTTAAAAAAAAAAGACACAACAGAAACATAATATGACATTAGCAAAAGCTATGCAGCTAGCAAAAGACAGGAAACAAACAAAAGACAGGAAACATATCTGACTCCTTTTTAAAATGCTTTACGGCAAAAACATTAGGACAAAAGAAGAAGAAGGTCCCATTTAGCTTGGTCTCTTTCTGCAGAACTGCAATCTGCCTGCAGAGATAATCACACAAAGCACTAACGCCATAGCTCCAGTAAATATCACTGTGGATCTCTGTAAAAACTGAATGAGGTGTCCATGAAATGAGCCTACAGTCTTCAGAGCTCCAGGTAAAATGGGTGGACCACTTTACCAAGGAGATCCCCATTGTTGATGAGATCATTTCATTGAGGATTGGTGAGTGTTAAGCTAAGAACTGGCATCACAGTATTCAGGACTTTCTCATGAGGGCTCCGTCTTCTTCAGCAACCAGCAAAGATTTCCATTTCCGATGGTGTACCAGTAGCTGTTGGATTATATGTCCAGATTGCCTTTCCTTTAAGTGTAGAGTATCGACCATATCCCATGATCCCTCCCTGAGTGTAGAGTATCGACCATATCCCATGATCCCTCCCTGAGTGTAGAGTATCGACCATATCCCATGATCACTCCCTGAGTGTAGAGTATCGACCATATCCCATGATCACTCCCTGAGTGTAAAGTATTGACCAGATTCCGTGATCACTCCCTGAGTGTAAAGTATTGACCAGATTCCGTGATCACTCCCTGAGTGTAGAGTATCGACCATATCCCATGATCACTCCCTAAGTGTAAAGTATCGACCAGATTACGTGATTCCTCCCTGAGTATAAAGTATCGACCAGATGTCATGATCACTCCCTGAGTGTAGAGTATCAACCAGATCCCATGATCCCTCCCTGAGTGTAGAGTATCGACCAGATGCCATGATCGATACCTGAGTGTGGAGTATTGACCAGATTCCGTGATCACTCCCTGAGTGTAGAGTATTGACCAGATTCCGTGATCACTCCCTGAGTGTAAAGTATCGACCAGATTCCGTGATTCCTCCCTGAGTGTAAAGTATCGACCAGATTCCATGATCCCTCCCTGAGTGTAAAGTATTGATCAGATTCCGTGATCCCTCCCTGAGTGTAGAGTATTGACCAGATTCCGTGATCACTCCCTGGGTAAAGTATCGACCAGATTCCGTGATCACTCCCTGAGTGTAAAGTATCGACCAGATTCCGTGATTTCTCCCTGAGTGTAAAGTATCGACCAGATTCCATGATCCCTCCCTGAGTGTAAAGTATTGATCAGATTCTGTGATCCCTCCCTGAGTGTAAAGTATTGACCAGATTCCGTGATCCCTCCCTGAGTGTAGAGTATTGACCAGATTCCGTGATCACTCCCTGGGTAAAGTATCGACCAGATTCCGTGATCACTCCCTGAGTGTAAAGTATCGACCAGATTCCGTGATTTCTCCCTGAGTGTAAAGTATCGACCAGATTCCATGATCCCTCCCTGAGTGTAAAGTATTGATCAGATTCTGTGATCCCTCCCTGAGTGTAAAGTATTGACCAGATTCCGTGATCCCTCCCTGAGTGTAGAGTATTGACCAGATTCCGTGATCACTCCCTGGGTAAAGTATCGACCAGATTCTGTGATCCCTCCCTGAGTGTAAAGTATTGACCAGATTCCATGAATAACTCCCTGAGTGTAAAGTATCGACCAGATTACGTGATTCCTCCCTGAGTATAAAGTATCGACCAGATGTCATGATCACTCCCTGAGTGTAGAGTATCAACCAGATCCCATGATCCCTCCCTGAGTGTAGAGTATCAACCAGATCCCATGATCACTCCCTGAGTGTAGAGTATCAACCAGATCCCATGATCCCTCCCTGAGTGTAGAGTATCGACCAGATCCCATGATCCCTCCCTGAGTGTAGAGTATCGACCAGATGCCATGATCGATACCTGAGTGTAGGGTATCGACCAGATCCCATGATCCCTCCCTAAGTGTAGAGTATTGACCAGATCCCATGATTCCTCCCTGAGTGTAGAGTATTGACCAGATCCCATGATCCTTCCTTGAGTGTAGAGTATCGACCAGATCCCATGATCCCTCCCTGAGTGTAGAGTATCGACCAGATCCCATGATCCCTCCCTGAGTGTAGAGTATCGGCCAGATCCCATGATCCCTCCCTGAGTGTAGAGTATCGACCAGATCCCATGATCCCTTCCTGAGTGTAGAGTATCGACCAGATTCCATGATCCCTCCCTGAGTGTAGAGTATCGACCAGATCCCATGATCCCTCCCTGAGTGTAGAGTATCGACCATATCCCATGATCCCTCCCTGAGTGTAGAGTATCAACCAGATCCCATGATCCCTCCCTGAGTGTAGAGTATCGACCAGATCCCATGATCCCTCCCTGAGTGTAGAGTATTGACCAGATCCCATGATCCCTCCCTGAGTGTAGAGTATCGACCAAATCCCATGATCCCTCCATGAGTGTGGAGTATCGACCAGATCCCATGATCCCTCCCTGAGTGTAGAGTTTCGACCAGATCCCATGATCCCTCCCTGAGTGTAGAGTATCGACCAGATCCCATGATCCCTCCCTGAGTGTAGAGTATCAACCAGATCCCATGATCCCTCCCTGAGTGTAGAGTATCGACCAGATCCCATGATCCCTCCCTGAGTGTAGAGTATCGACCAGATCCCATGATCCCTCTTTGAGTGTAGAGTATCGACCAGATCCCATGATCCCTTCCTGAGTGTAAAGTGTCGACCAGATCCAAGGATCAATGCTAGCCGCACTATTATCTCCAGACCAGAATGATCTTTTTGTGCCTCTGCATTCTCAGCTTACCGACAAAGGGGCTTAACTACATCTAGCTTGTCATGCTTGTCACCCAATGGTTCACAACCAGCCAGTCTGTCTGCCTGTTCATTTCCCAACACTACTGCCTAAATAAACATCTGTATCAGAAGTGACAGATGGTACAAAGGTCAGAAGGCTATAAAATACTCTGGGGAAAAAAAACATGATAATAGAGAAACTGCAAATAAAACCCATGATGGGAAGATAACAGTACAAAAACAAATCGATAAAGAAAATAATTAAGTGGGTAAATATTAAGAGTCGTTGAAAAGAAAGGCAAACGCATACATGCACAAATAAAGATCAAAGACGAGACATGGTACATGGAAACAAATGTTACAAACCTTGAAAATAGCATTAATAATTACAAATAAATGTCAAATTAAACCAGATGTTTTGAATTTTATTATTCTAAAGAGTAAAGGACATAAGAGAAGAAAATGAAATTTAAAATAAAAAAAGAAAGGAGAAAGGGTAGTTGAACAAAGCATCCACACACTGCTTGATAGAAGATTAAAGAATAGACATCGAACTGAAAAGGAAAAAATAACAAGAGAGAGAGAGAAAGCCTTTTTTTTAAATAAAAATGTCCCTCTCCAGAGTTGCATTCTGAAAGATTACCACACAGTGACTCAAAGAGCCACTGTTTGTGTGAGGATCCAACAGTAGCAGATATCAGAAACCATGTTCAACCATATATGACAGTCATGTTTGGGTACTTGATGATTATAACATGATTGCATGACCTGGGCGAAAAGCATGGTGAAACACATCTATGCTGCCTCGAGACCCTGATATGAGACATTATAACCAACTCCTCAAGGGAACATGCTGTAAAGCTACCTTGGAGTGGCTGCTGCATCCGAGGCCTGAGCACACGTAGGACTGCACAATGTGCAGTAAAATCGACTGTGATGACATATTAAAAATAAAGGTAAAACTGGACAAACAATGTATAATTTTATTGTAATGAGAGCAAAGAATACAAGTTGAACAGAACACAGAAATTTAAAGAAAAGACCGTGGAGAAGATTCAAAGAAAAGTGGAGTGAAATTTTCTGTACCCATAGAATTGAAATAAAAGGGTAAAGAAAGTAAAAAAGACAAGCAGAAAAAGAATGAAGGAAAGAAGAAGACATTGAAGACGGAGCCAAGAAAAGCATGGTGAGGCATTTCCTACCAGGTTTAAAGAAAAATTGCAAAGAAAAGACAAACCGAAACATAATACAAGAAAGAAAAAGGAGCCAAGAAAAGAGGGAAGAGAAGAAGACAAGGAAAGAGAGAAGAAAAGAAGCTAAGAAAAGAGAGAAGAGAAGAAGCCGAAAAAGAGAAGAAGTCAAGAAAAGAGAAGAGAAGAAGCCAAAAAAGAGAGAAGAGAAGAAGCCAAGGTTATTAAGAAGAGAAGAAGCCAAAAAAAGAAAGAAGAGAAAAAGCCAAAAAAGAGAGAATGTGGAGAAGAAGCCAAGAAAGGAGAGAAGAGAAGCTAAGAAAAGAAAGAAGAGAAAGAGCAAAAAAAAGAGAAGAAAAGAAGCCAAGAAAAGAGAGAAGAGGAGAAGCCAAGAAAAGAGAAAAGAGAAGAAAGAAGCCAAGAAAAGAGAGAAGAGAAGAAGCCAAGAAAAAAGAGAAGAAGCCGAGAAAAGAGAAGAAGTCAAGAAAAGTGAGAAGAGAAGAAGCCAAGAAAAGAGAGAAGAGAAGAAGCCAAGAAAACAGAGAAGAGAAGAAGTCAAGAAAAGTGAAGAAGCCAAGAAAAGAGAGAAGAGAAGAAGCCAAAAAAATAGAGAAGAAGCCGAGAAAAGAGAGAAGAAAAGCCAAGAAAAGAGATAAGAAGCAGAGAAAAGGGAGAAGAAGCAAGAAAAGAGAGAAGAAGCCGAGAAAAGAGAGAAGAGAAGAAGCCAAGAAAAGAGAGAAGAGAAGAAGCCAAGAAAAGAGAGAAGAGAAGAAGCCAAGAAAAGAGAAAAGAGAAGAAGCCAAGAAAAGAGAGAAGAGAAGAAGCCAAAAAAAGAGAGAAGAAGCCGCGAAAAGAGAGAAGAGAAGCCAAGAAAAAAAGAGAAGAAGCCGAGAAAAGAGAGAAGAAGTCAAGAAAAGAGAGAAGAAGCCGAGAAAAGAGAGAAGAGAAGAAGCCAAGAAAAGAGAGAAGAGAAGAAGCCAAGAAAAGAGAGAAGAGAAGAAGCCAAGAAAAGAGAGAAGCCAAGAAATGAGAGAAGAGAAGAAGCCAAGAAAAGAGAGAAGAGAAGCCAGGAAAAGAGAGAAGAGAAGAAGCCAAGAAAAGAGAGAAGCCAATAAAAGAGAGAAGAAGCCAAGAAAAGAAAGAAGAGTACGGAGAATGGGGCCAAGAAAAGAGAGAAGATTACGGAGAATGGGGCCAAGAAAAGAGAGAAGAGTATGGAGAATGGGGCCAAGAAAAGAGAGAAGAACGCGGATATGGATCACAACCCGAGAACGTGAACAGCCACACAAAAAAAGCAGACCCCAGAACAGTCAGGGCAGGAAGGTTATGTCTGCCAGTGCTCTCCCTTAGACCCACTTCTGCTGGCCTATTGTCGGGACGTAATGGCGATGTTTGTTGTTGTTTCTCTAGCCTTTCCTTCACAATCTTTTTGAATGGAGACCATCAGAAACTATATCAAGACCATCGGGAAAAGCTTTTTCAATAATCTCTTCGAGAGATCGATCAGGGTGTACATACAGAAGCATCTTGGCGAGTTTTTACTGGGGAAATTAACCACAGACCAGGTGGATTTGGGCCTTGATGGTGGATCCTTAGCAAGCCTCCATTTGAACGCTGAGGTAATTTTGTAAACACAGCTGTGGTAGTAAACAACACGCCCTAATAAAATACATGTTTACAGTTTTCTTAACAGTTAACTTTTAATAGAGAATGCGAGTTATTGTGAGTTATGTAAAGAACAGATGATGCAGAAAGAACAGTTGAGTCAAGTTGAACTTTGTAGACTTTGCTTTCGCACAAAGACAGCCGTTGAACCAAGGGTTTCCTGAATCATTGTTGAACAGACGCGGAGGGCACGGGTTCGCGTCTATATAACAGTAGCATTACTATTACACTGTAGATTTAGGGCTGCTAGATTTCTGGTTTAGAATATAAAACACATTATTATTATTCATCAGTGTATGTGTGCATTTATTTCAGTCTTTTCAAATTTTTTTTTAAATTACAGTGGTGTTTCTTGTCATGCTAAATCATGTTCTGTCTCAGGTTATCACCATATCATTCTCTACATAGATGTTTTGATCTTCTCTGTTGTAAATTCATCATGGTATACTGCCTAATAATGTCTTTTGCTTATCATCTATGTTTACAACTGTAGTAATTATCTGTAACCACAGCCCTCTGTCATGAGTGCTGCCAGTAATTTCTGATTTGAATTACCCCCCTCCACCATCCTATCCTAGTATCCAATGGTGCCACACCGTGTAACATTTCTGTTGGTCTCCCTTTTTCATCTCCTTAAAATTTCCAGTTGTCCCCTTCTCAAGATTAGAACTCTTCGCATGCTGCTGAAGATGGGGATGGAGCACTTATGGGAGTGTCCCAAGTCCTCTGATGTCAATTCTTTATTCAACATACATTCAAAGTGTGACCAGAAATGTCATCTTAGGTAATGAAACTTTGTTGTTATTTTTCATAACATTTTGATGACTTTTGATCAGTCAGCATTCTCAACATTCTTATATAAAAGTTCTTGACTACAGTTTCTACAGAGTTTGTCTCAAATCTGCAGACTGTCCATGATTAACTTCCATACATCAGGAGCTGTGCCAGTTTGATATTACACCTACTCCTGTGCCTCGTATTGATGACCACTCCGATCTTCATTCTAAACTTTAGCAGTTGTTCTTCTTCCCGCTTCTTCTGGCTGTAAACCAGCAAAATGTTCTAGTTGTTTATCCACTTGTGGACTTAAGTCTTATTCCAGAACTTGAGCTTTGCATACACATCCATTTTACAGATCTGGCTTATTTGTATGCAGACTGTTGGTGCAGGCAGATGGCCCACTCCAAAGGAAACCCCTATTTAGTTGACTCTCACAATATGTTTGTAAGGGGAGTTGGTCTGTTCTCCTGGCGAGGTTCTACACTTGGCTAACATAATGTTGCTCACTGTTTTCTGGATATATCCGACTGGACAGAGAATACAGGCAATAAAACCTGATGGTTGCGAAGGTAGAGGCTCAAGCCTTGGTATTTAGGAATACTTTTGAGGGTAACTGAGGATAAAGTTGTTTACACAACTGGGTCTGTAGTTCAGTACCTGCAAGTTTCGGATTGTATCCCCTGGAGGGTTAACTTGTTTTTGTGTGTGGCCTACCCAAATGCCCCAGCAGCTCACACTCCCTCTTGCCAATTACATGATTCACTGGAATTTGTTTAGTGCTCTCCCAAAGCAGATCTCTGGATCAGTCTCACCATTTAATTTGTTCTGTTCTGGCAGGCACCACTTAACGAATGTTTGTAGCTAATTGTTAATTAATTTACCTGCTGTATTTCAGACAATAAATGAGAGGCTTGAAGGGGTCAATGTCCCGTTCACACTTGTTGATGGGTACATTGACACCCTGCACCTACAGATCCCATGGTCGGAAATCTCCACTGAATCCATTGTTGTCATTGTCGATGGACTCTACCTCACCATCCGACTCAATGAAACTGAAGTTGGTAAGTGAGCATCATCATTAATCAATAGGTGCTTGCCTGGCTCTCTAGCGTAGTTGGCTAAACCGGATTGCGCGGAAACCGGGTGACGAACTCCTTGTGGTCTGGGTTCAATCCCCGGGATAGGCAGAAAAGCCACATTTTCTCCCAGATTTACGGTATTTACAATGGAATCAAGGCAGAAAGGTTCCGATATCCATAATACCGAGCCTAAGGGTTAACAACTTATGGTTTCTGGATACAAAAAAAAAAAAAAAACATCAATAGGTGCTTTAAAGAACGTCGCTCTCATCATAGCACACCTAAAAGTCTCTCTTTATCTAATCACTTCACCAACCTTATTTCCTGTCATAGCCAGCACATCTTCAATTTCTTGTTTCCACCTTCGTGAAGGTCTGCCTTGTTTCCCAGAATCTGTACCTTCCATCACCGTTTTTTCCAACTACCGTGACGTTTCATACGACCAAAATACGTCAACTTTTGGGAGTATAACTTTTTGTAGAATAGTATCAGAAAGTATGAATGAAAGGTCAGCCAGTGTGTAGATGGGCTGGAAACGTGAATAGGACCAATTACTATAAGAATGATATTGTCTGTTGTCTTCAGATGTAGGCCTTGATGTGAAGTCTGTCTATAGATTGTTATAGGAATGATATTGTCTGGTGTCTTCAGATGTAGGCCTTGATGTGAAGTCTGTCTATAGATTGTTATAGGAATGATATTGTCTGTTGTCTTCAGATGTAGGCCTTGATGTGAAGTCTGTCTATAGATTATTATAAGAATTATACTGTCTGTGTTTCATCAGATGAAGGCCTTGATGTCAGGTCTGTCTTTGAAAGCATGACTGCCTCCATGGTTGAAGAGGTGATGAAGTCTGATGTTGCTGCTGCAGACATTCACAAAATCTCAGAAGCTGGCAAGGGAGCATCTCCATTTGAGAGTGTGGAATTGATGTCTGAATTTATCTCCTCAAGTATGACTTTTCTTTAGGAACCTTTAACATGCTTATGGTGTATTTGGGAAATATGTCATATTTTTATTAGCCATTTAATACTCAAGTGATGTGGAAGTGCCATGCCAGCAGACGGTACATCCTAGATCATTTCCTTGTGTCTGTTTTTTGGTAGGATCTACCAGGAAGAGAAGAGAACTTTCTAAAAAATTGGCATGTCCCTGTGGGTATCTAAATGTCCCTGTGGGTATCCAAATGTCCCTGTGGGTATCCAAATGTCCCTGTGGGTATCCAAATGTCCCTGTGGGTATCCAAACGCCCCTGTGGGTATCCAAACGCCCCTGTGGGTATCCAAACACTAGACCACCAGGTTTTCAGATGAACTAGTCACTGCACTGCAACAGCTTCCTGAGTATTGTTGACTGGAATGTGTGAATGTGACAGACCTCAGAAATGAGGTATCTGACAAAGATGGTCCAAGTGACAAGCAGATACAGAGTCCACAACCTGGCAATACATCAAGATATTGAAACCCAGCCCTTACCCACCCGAGTGGATCAGTCACAGTTATGGTGGTTTGGACATGTATTCAGAATGTGTGTAATTGGTCACCATGGCATGCATGGGAGGCTGAGAACCAGACCACCAGGGCCCGCTGGGAAAACAACATCTGACAGTCCGTGACTGACAAAGGATTATAATGGATTATACACCAAACAGAAAACTGCTGATAGAGAAGTCTGGCAATCTCTCTTGCAAATGTCTGCACCCCAAGGTAAAAGACGATCAGAGAAGATAACTTTCTAAAAATTGGCGTGTCCCTGTGGGTATCCAAACACAACACAGCTCATTAAAATCAGATAAATAAAAAACACATAGAGGTAAATGTTTGTGGGTGAAAGCAAACTTTATTTTATGTTTGGATAACTTAGTTTTTAATTTAAGCATATTTCTAATATATAAATGTACGCTATGTTTGTATCCACATTATTCAGTTTTAGTTTGGGAAAATATTGTTTTGAATATCTCCCAATATTTTCTCTTGTCTAGTTACATCTCGTATTCAAGTGAAAATGAAAGACATCGTTATCAAGACAGAGAAGTCTCCAGGAGTGTGTGTAGAACTTCTGATTCATCGGTAAGTGAAGAACAGCGGGTTAGTAAAATACATATTCTAGGGCATATGTGGAAACCTTTAAATGATGGGTAAACATTGTCGAATTGTAGAATAACTATAAGTACTGGAGTGCACATACAGGTATGTTGGGATTGTGAAGATATGTTCACAACCCCTAAGCCACAAATACCTGCATAATCTCCCGTACTTCTTCTTCTTCGTGTTCACCAGCTGTAAACTCTGGCGGAAAGTTCTGGTTGCTCGTCCACTACTGAACTGCAGTCCTGCTCCAGAACCTGAGTGTTGCATGTGCATCAGTTTTACAGATCTCATTCTCTTGGATACAGACTGTTGGTTCCTTGCCTCTCTGGCAGATGCACTCCGGCTTCGAAGGAAGCTCCCCAATTAGTCGACTCTTACGACATGCTTTTGGGAAGGCAGTGGGTCTATTCTATCTCCCGTACTGAAATAAATAATATTGATTCTGTCCCTTCTGTTTAAAGCGTGGTAGTCATCATTGCACAGCACCTTTGCATGAGTGAAATTAAACATTGTTGAATCATATCTCTTTTATAATATTGTTTCTTTTATGTTGAGGTCAGATTTTACACAATTCCCAGTTTGAAATAAGAAATATATCAATATGTTATTTGCCAGGCTGGACTATTACGACAAAGACAGCTCAACCTCCAAGGAAAAGAAGCCAAATTTGCCAGTCACTCCTCCTGGTTTCTCTACCAAGATCTTGGAAATTACCAAAGTGACTCTCAATCTGGAGGAAGTCTGGAGTAGAGAGAACTCTCCCAAACAGTTGGACCCCATAGAACAGTCAACTATGGTAATGACAGATTGAGTCATTGGCTCAATGTTTGTTAAATATTGTTGTTCGTCTTAGTTTTCCATAATTGTCCATATCATCATCATCATCTTCATCATCATCATCATCTTCATCATCATCATCATCATCTTCATCATCATCTTCATCATCATCTTCATCATCATCATCATCATCATCATCATCTTCATCATCATCATCTTCATCATCATCTTCATCATCATCTTCATCATCATCATCATCTTCATCATCATCTTCATCATCATCTTCATCATCATCATCATCATCATCATCATCATATAGCAGGTCCATTGCAGAACGTCACTCTCATCAAAGTCTGCCCGAAAGAAACTAGTTCTTCCCTGTGTGGGTTTCGGGGCCCCATTGTGGGGGAAAACAAGAATAGACCCACTGCCTCCCCAAAAGCACGTCGTAAGAGTCGACTAATTGGGGAGCTTCCTTTGAAGTCGGAGTGCATCTGCCTGAGAGGCAAGGAACCAACTGTTTGCATTCAAGTGAATCAGATCTGTAAAACTGATGCACACGCAACACTCAGGTTCTGGAGCAGGACTGCAGTTCAGAGGTGGATAAACAACCAGAACTTTCCACCAGAGTGTTCAGCTGGTGAATGCGAAGAAGAAGAAGAAGAAAAAATTTGTTCTCTCGTCAGTTCTCCCGCCTCAATCACTTTCACACTCAAGGAGTCACTTTTATCCTGTGCCCATCTTCGTGTCGGTCGGCCCCTTCCACTCCTTCCAGGTACCATGCCTTCTGCTATAATTTTTTTCCAATCCGTCGTGGCGCTTAATATGACCAAAATATTTCAGCTTTCAAGAAAGGGTGCTGTTTATTAGCCAATCTTCCTTGATGTTCAGATCTTTTAAGATGTCAATATTTCTCATTTTCTTTGTCCAAGATATTCTGAGAATCTTTCTATAGCCTTTCAGCTCAAAAGCCCCTATTCTCTTTCTCAAGGACTCAGAGATAGTCCACGAATCACATCCGTATGTAGCCACAGGGAAGATGCATGCTCTCAAAATTATAATTTTTATCTCCTTGCTGGTGCTTAACCATAGACTTTTAAGGCTGTTCAATCTTTGCATTGCTATGGCCATCCTTCTTTTAATTTCTGTCGAATAGTCTCCATTGTTGTTTATTATAGAGCCTAGATATTCAATGTTTGTGACATTTTCAATTTCTTCATCATTTATTGTTATTTTTGGTTTAAAAATGAAAATGTTTATATAATATGATGTCCATGACTACCATAGTCTTGAAAACACATTTTGGTGTGTGTCCTGCACTGCTGAAAAACATATATAAGTACCGTTTGAGTTATTCTTCTAATGGCATTAGTGATATATTTGTTTATTCTGTGTAGGAAACTTGAGGGACAACACCCTGTGTTATAAGTGTTACTATATATTTGGGCAGTAGTACGAGGCTAGAGGGTCGTATTTTATGCAACATACTAGGTACAAAAATGCAAGCTCTTATTTTCCTCCACATCCTAGCATAGAGATTCAAGACTGCAAAGTCTTATTTTCCTTCTACATCCTAGGGCAGAGATACAAGACTGCAAAGTCTTATTTTCCTTCTACATCCTAGGGTATAGATACAAGACTGCAAAGTCTTATTTTATTTCTACATCCTAGGGTAAAAGTACAAGACTACAAGGTCTTATTTCCCTCTACATCCTAGGGTAGAAGTACAAGACTACAAGGTCTTATTTCCCTCTACATCCTAGGGTAGAAGTACAAGACTACAAGGTCTTATTTCTCTCTACATCCTAGAGTAGAAGTACAAGACTACAAGCTCTTATTTATTTCTACATCCTGGGGTAGAAGTTGACGTGTGCGAAATGTTCGCTTGATACACCGCACACTTGCCAAGTATCCATGGTATGCTCAATAGTGTTACAGTAACAAGTCACCATTCCCGCCTAACAGCAATAAAGGACGCCGGATACATGTTGAACGTCAAAACATAATTAATGTATTTCAACACCAAGACAATGAATCCACATGAATTTCTATACTGCCACAGTCATTCTTATCAAGGCGACGCACACTCAGGACGCTCTGGACGACTTCTACTGCCACTCTGTTCAGTGGTTAACTACGAGCAAACATTACCTGCTCGTGCAAACCCATTACTCGTGATTACGTGTCTATCTCTATGACACCCATCCCTTGGGTACACTGTCACTATAAAAATCATACAGGCCGATGCACAATACCTAGTGAAGATTAACCAGGCCTTCCGTCTGCGGCCTGACACGTACTTGAGATCTCCCATCTCACCACACGAGCTTCTGTCACGCTGGCCCGGCCTCTGCGGCATCTCTCGCCGATAGCCTGTATGCCTACCGCCAGCGTGACATGCGGGTGTGCAGGACTAGTCTGGCAACACCCAGACTAGAACCTACATCACCGCATCATTTCTCTCCGGGGACTTGGAGCCAACCGTTTTTCTCTCTCTTTTCACAATCCGTTCACTGTGTGCTGCACCGCACCAAGTTTTACGTTCAATTATGAACTTCCCTTTCATATACCCATATATTGCACACAACAGAAGTACAAGACTACAAAATCTTATTTCCCTCTACATCCTAGGGTAGAAGTACACGACTACAAGGTCTTATTTCCCTCTACATCCTAGGGTAGAAGTACAAGACTACAAGATCTTATTTCCCTCTACATCCTAGGGTAGAAGTACAAGACTACAAGATCTTATTTCCCTCTACATCCTAGGGTAGAAGTACAAGACTACAAGGTCTTATTTCCCTCTACATCTTAGGGTAGAAGTACAAGACTACAAGGTCTTATTTTCCTCTACATCCTGGGGTAGAAGTACAAGACTACAAGGTCTTAATTCTCTCTACATCCTAGGGTAGAAGTACAAGACGACAGGGTCTAATTTTCCTCTACATCCTAGGGTAGAAGTACAAGACTACAAGGTCTTTTTTTCCTCTACCCTTTGAGTTCCAAACTATTTTAACTTGAAGAGCCCATTTGTAGAATCAGTTTGCATGGTAGAGCCCTTCAGGCTTACTGCAGCCGAAGTCTTACAAAACATTGATGTTTAGAAGTAATGTTAAGTAGCTAAGAAAGAGGGGTAGATACTAAGAGAATCGGTGGTGTTTCCTTCAAAGTTGAAGTGCATCTTCATGAGAGGTGAGGAACCAAAGGTTTGCATGCAAATGCTTGCTTACTTAGTCGCTCCTCTTCTACCTTGTAGTGTAGAGCTTTGCCAGAGAGATCGCCAGACTATCAGCTGTTTTCTTTCTGGCTTTGTTCCATTCCAGTCAGAGACTGTCGGATGTTGTCTACCCAGCAGACCCTAGTTTCCCTGGATGTCTAGTTCCCTGGTTCTTAGCCTCCCATGCCTGCTGTGGTGGCAGATTTTCTCCTGTTCTGCATACATGTCCAAACCATTGTAACTGTGACTTCTCCTTCTTCTTCACGTTCACTGGCTTTGAACTTTGGCAGAAAGTTCTGGTTGTTCAACCACCTCTAGACTTTAGACACATTCCAGAACCTGAGTGTTGTGCGCACATCCATTTTACAGATCTGACTTATTTGTATGCAGACTGTTGGTCCCTTGCCTGTCAGGCAGATGCACTTCGACTTTGAAGAAAACCCCCAATTAGTCGACTCCTACGACATGGTTGTTTGGGAGGCAGTGGGTCTACTCTTGTCTTCCCAACAACGGGGCTCCGGAACCCACACAGGGAGTAACTGAGACTGACCCACTGAGGTTTGTAAGGGTTTCAAGATCTTGAGGTATTGTCTGATTACAAACTTTGTCTCTTCTTGTCACTTGGACCACCTCTCTCAGATATCTCATTTCTCAGGCCTGAAGCTGGCTTCTGTGAGCTGTTGTCCTAGCTCATGACTTACACCCGACATCCGTAGATCAGGACTGGCACATACGTGGAGCTATAAAAAGCCATTTTTGTTTCATCCTCTTGCCAATTTCTGTTGTTAAGAAACCTCGGTTAACGGCATGGGAAAGTCTCATAGAAGCCAGCTCTGTGTTAAGCCTCCATTGGTTGACTGGTTGACCTGCTCCAATGCATACTGTCCTATCAGGATCTATTATGTCTTTCTTTTCCTCTCTTGAGATCACCATGATGTAAGTTTAGGACATACTGATGGTCATCCCTCTCTTTTCAAGCTCTTCCTTCCAGACAAGTCAGTTGGACTGAAGGTGTGCCTCTGATTTAGCTATCAGGGCCACATCGTCTGCAAATGCCAGCTCTGATATACAGATTGGTCTCATCTTCCAGTACCCTACAGAGTACTTCTTTGTCTTCTCCTTACAGGTCTTGATGACATCATCCATCATAAGAATGAAGAGGTAAGGTGAGAGAATATTACTTTGTCTAACACCGCTAGTAGTCTCCAGTTCTTCTACATTTGATCTGCTATTCTTGCATAGTTTCTGCAGCTTTGATAGAAACTCTGTATTGCACTGATCAGTGCTTAAGGAGACAGTGCACTATATTGTAAAAACCTGCCCATATTTTCCTGGAACCTTTTTTGGGGAAAGGAAATAATAGACTCTGGCGCCCCCCCCCCCCCCCCTTTTTTTTTTGACAACACATCCTGTGAAAGCAGACTAATTAGTGGTGTTTGAAGTGCAACTACACGAGAAGTGAGCAACCAAAGGTCTGCATAGAAATGCATGATCGGATGCGCACACAAAACTCAAGTTCTGGAACAAGACCAAAACCCAGAAGTGAATGAACAACCAGAACTTTCCACCAGTTTCTAGCCGATGAATGCTAAGAAGAAAGTTTGCAGTTTAGTAGGACACTTTAATAATTTAAATTCTGATATATTTATCCTAATGTTTTTATTTTTGTATCAAATCTTAGGCATTTGATATTGCCATGAGCTCACCACCCTCTTCTAGAAACTTCATGCAGAGTTCCATCTACCCAGGGATGTCTTTGGCAGATTCAGAGGAGGTGGAGCAGTCTGAGTCTGGGGGTCAGATTCCCATCATATCGCTGGACAAGACTCAAACTGTTACCATCCAGATCAAGAATGATGACCAGTTGCCTGGACCTGCTGTAAGTTGGGGGTTTTTAGCATCATCCTCATGTGTCCTTTTCTCATCTTCTTCACTTCTTCTTTAACCGATTCAGGTGTTGAGGGATATATATGCTTCTGCCTGTTGCTCTTGTGGAAGCCTCAATCATAGACACATTGGGATTTTGTAGTTTTTCTGATGTTATCTTTCCATCGTGTTCGTGGTCGCCCTTTTGCTTTAAATCCTTGTCTTGTTTTGGTGTATGCCTTGTATGCCATGGCGTCACAAGGCATTCTCTCCTAATTGGGCAAATCATTTGATTTGCTAACCTTGTTTCTGCTTTAGAATTGGTTATGTGTTTTATATCTTCTGGTCACTCTTACAGCCCTTCTCAAACATCTCATTTCTGTGGCTACTAATTTTCTTTTATGGTAAGTGACCATGTCTGGCACTGATATTCTCAGAATACCATGTACAGTAGAGCTTTTGAGCTGTACAGATTCTCAGAATACCATGTACAGTAGAGCTTTTGAGCTGTACAGATTCTCAGAATACCATGTACAGTAGAGCTTTTGAGCTGTACAGATTCTCAGAATACCATGTACAGTAGAGCTTTTGAGCTGGACAGATTCTCAGAATACCATGTACAGTAGAGCTTTTGAGCTGTACAGATTCTCAGAATACCATGTACAGTAGAGCTTTTGAGCTGTACAGATTCTCAGAATACCATGTACAGTAGAGCTTTTGAGCTGTACAGATTCTCAGAATACCATGTACAGTAGGGCTTTTGAGCTGTACAAATTCTCAGAATACCATGTACAGTAGAGCTTTTGAGCTGGACAGATTCTCAGAATACCATGTACAGTAGAGCTTTTGAGCTGTACAGATTCTCAGAATACCATGTACAGTAGGGCTTTTGAGCTGTACAAATTCTCAGAATACCATGTACAGTAGAGCTTTTGAGCTGGACAGATTCTCAGAATACCATGTACAGTAGGGCTTTTGAGCTGTACAAATTCTCAGAATACCATGTACAGTAGAGCTTTTGAGCTGGACAGATTCTCAGAATACCATGTACAGTAGAGCTTTTGAGCTGTACAGATTCTCAGAATACCATGTACAGTAGAGCTTTTGAGCTGTACAGATTCTCAGAATACCATGTACAGTAGAGCGTTTGAGCTGTACAGATTCTCAGAATTCCATGTACAAAAAAGAACAGAAATACTGACATCCTAAAAGATATCAACATCAAAAAAGATTTGCTAGTGTTGGTGAAAGGGCTAACTCCCCTTGGCTAGTGTTGGTGAAAGGGCTAACTCCCCTTGGCTAGTGTTGGTGAAAGCGCTAACTCACCTTGGCTAGTGTTAGTGTTGGTGAAAGCGCTAACTCACCTTGGCTAGTGTTAGTGTTGGTGAAAGCGCTAACTCACCTTGGCTAGTGTTAGTGTTGGTGAAAGCGCTAACTCACCTTGGCTAGTGTTGGTGAAAGCGCTAACTCCCCTTGGCTAGTGTTGGTGTTGGTGAAAGCGCTAACTCACCTTGGCTAGTGTTGGTGTTGGTGAAAGCGCCAACTCCCCTTGGCTAGTGTTGGTGAAAGGGCTAACTCCCCTTGGCTAGTGTTGGTGTTGGTGAAAGCGCTAACTCCCCTTGGCTAGTGTTGGTGAAAGGGCTAACTCCCCTTGGCTAGTGTTGGTGAAAGCGCTAACTCACCTTGGCTAGTGTTAGTGTTGGTGAAAGCGCTAACTCACCTTGGCTAGTGTTAGTGTTGGTGAAAGCGCTAACTCACCTTGGCTAGTGTTAGTGTTGGTGAAAGCGCTAACTCACCTTGGCTAGTGTTGGTGAAAGCGCTAACTCCCCTTGGCTAGTGTTGGTGTTGGTGAAAGCGCTAACTCACCTTGGCTAGTGTTGGTGTTGGTGAAAGCGCCAACTCCCCTTGGCTAGTGTTGGTGAAAGGGCTAACTCCCCTTGGCTAGTGTTGGTGTTGGTGAAAGCGCTAACTCCCCTTGGCTAGTGTTAGTGTTGGTGAAAGGGCCAACTTCCCTTGGCTAGTGTTAGTGCTGGTGAAAGGGCCAACTCCCTTTGACTCTGACTTTTAGTATTAAAAAAAAAGGTGTAAACTGGGAGAACATAAAGTGTTAGATCTGCATGTGGTTTATTTAGTGTCTAGTGAGCGAAAGATACTTTGCTGACTGACTGACTTTCTACCCCACCAAGACATCACACAAGCAATAAACACCTAATGACACAAAGTGCCACCATGTGGATGAGGATCACCCGTGGAGAGGTTCCAGAAACCGCGTTCAGCCAGTTGGCCATATTTATGGCCTGGCTATATTTTGGGCCCTGGCAAGAGCCAGGGTGGGGCCTCAAATAACGAAAAATGTATCTTACAAGGCGGCAAGTTAGCTATAATGCTTTGCTTGCAATAGAAATAATTAAGCCGGGGTTAAAACAGTAGGCGAAGTCCGATATTAGTGTTTGCTTTGTGTGTATTTGCATGTTTTAAAACATTTTCTTCTTCCTGCTTTTTCCCACACAGATGAATGTCTCCTGGAATATGGAAAGCTTCCATTTGTTTATTTCTCCTAAACTCCTGTCCATGGCAACTAAACTCCTTGCTGCGGATAATACTAAAAGTAGGTTGTGTCCCTTTGATTGTTTATGGTGCCAGATTTTTCTGTTCAGTCTTTTCATATTCCAGTTTATACAGGGCTCACAGGTTTCTGACTTTAAACATAGGATCCTTTTTAATGCCAGTGGGGCGTTGGGTATTTGATTGTAGGAACATTCTTTTATAGACAAGATGTTATGTTGACAACATCACCCTGGCTTTCCTTTGCAGCCGGAAGGCATCTGCCAGAGAGGCCAGGAATCATCAATTTGCACTCAGTCAGCCAGACCTAGAAAAAAAAAGGATGAGCATGCAACATTTAAATCCTGAAACACGGCTAGGACGAGACAAACAGAGAAGGTGGCACTATATTGGACACATCCTGGGACGAGACAAACAGAGAAGGTGGCACTATATTGGACACATTCTAGGACGAGACAAACAGAGAAGGTGGCACTATAATGGACACATCCTAGGACGAGACAAACAGAGAAGGTGGCATTATATTGGACACATCCTGGGATGAGACAAACAGAGAAGGTGGCACTATATTGGACAGATCCTGGGACGAGACAAACAGAGAAGGTGGCACTATATTGGACACATCCTGGGATGAGACAAACAGAGAAAGTGGCACTATATTGGACACATCCTGGGACGAGACAAACAGAAAAGGTGGCACTATATTGGACACATTCTAGGACGAGTCAAACAGAGAAGGTGGCACTATATTGGACACATCCTAGGACGAGACAAGGACTGACGTGGGAAATAGAGGGATTGAGTAAACGAGGATATCTAAGAGAAACCCTGAGGTGAACGGTGATGAGAGAAGCCAAAGCAGCTGGACTGGATTCGTTCCATGATATCGAAGTGATTTCACAGGATAGAAGGGAATGTGAAAAAAGACTGCGAGCTCCGTGTGACATGTAATGGCACAACAAGGCAGTGAATGAACGAATGAAAGTCATACGCCTGATGCACTAGTGATTAAAAAAAATCATTCTTATCATTTTCGTTTTCTATTTTTACCTTTTTATGTAAATGTTCGTTGTTTGTTTTACTTACTAGGGTCAAAGAAGGTTCCAGAACAGATTCCAATGACCAATGAAGACTTTGAGTTCTGCCGGCGAGGAATGGAAGAAGGGATGAAGCTACGAGACAGCGGTGGCCTTGACGAGATCGATGTCCCTCCGTTGAGTATGGACAAGCATATGGAGATGATGCATGGAGGTTCAGCGGGTAATACTTTAAAATGTATTTTGTGTGGGCAACAATGAGCCTAGGTTCCTGTCATCATGGAGTTTGAGTAGGTAGATGCTAAGCTGATAACTTCTGGACTGAACAACCACACTTGATCAAACTTCTAGACTGAACAACCACACTTGATCAAACTTCTGGACTGAACAACCACACTTGATCAAACTTCTAGACTGAACAACCACACTTGATCAAACTTCTAGACTGAACAACCACACTTGATCAAACTTCTGGACTGAACAACCACACTACAACCACACTTGATCAAACGTCTGGACTGAACAACCACACTTGATCAAACTTCTAGACTGAACAACCACACTTGATCAAACTTCTAGACTGAACATTTGTTCTACTCTCATTACATGTATCGTTTGTTCTATTCTCATTACATATATCATTTGTTCTGCTCTCATTACATTTATCGTTTGTTCTATTCTCATTACATTTATCATACTTTCTATTCTCATTACATTTATCATTTGTTCTACTTTCATTACATTTATTTTTTGTTCTACTCATTACGTTTATCGTTTATTCTACTCTCATTACATTTATCATTTGTTCTATTCTCATAATATATATTGTTTGTTCTGCTCTCATTACATTTATCATTTGTTCTATTCTCATTACATATATCATTTGTTCTACTCTCATTACATTTATCGTTTGTTCTATTCTCATTACATTTATCATTTGTTCTATTCTCATTACATTTATCATTTGTTCTACCCTCATTACATTTATCATTTGTTCTACTCTCATATCATTTGTTCTACTCTCATTACATTTATTATTTGTTCTACTCTTATACATTTTTCATTTATTATACTCTGATTACATTTATCACTTATTCTACTCTCATAATCATTATGTTTATTATTCGTTCTACTTTCATTAATTTCACATTTAATAAATTTTTATCTGCTCAATATTTGTTTTGTTTTAGATTTTATTCTCTCAGAGGAGGACATGTTTTTCTCAGCGTACCCAGCAGCTTACAAGAGTTCTCACTCAGTGTTCGACATCAGCGACAGTGCATCAGTCAGTACCTTTGATGGTGGCTCCGGCTTCAGTGCCACAACTGGTAAGCATTTTTTCTTTTTTGCATCTTTCCGTTTTGTTATCTTTCCGTTTTTTGGCATCTTTCCGTTTTTTTTTCTTCCAGATGATAATGGTCCATTGTACTGTAGTGCATGGGAGTACAAGTCCATGGCAATGTCTGTTAGGGCCAGAGATGAAGTTTCTCCTCTCCTGTGGACAAAGCTGAGTAGTACTATAGAGACCACTTGTCTTCATGCAAAAATATAACTGAATGAAAAGTAGATCAGCGAGCTTACCAGTATAACAAACACAAATAAAACATGAATGTTGCATCCAAAAAGCCTTCATCAGCGCGTACATAAATCAAATAAAACCACATGAACCACATACTAATGCGTCACAGGGAAGAGTGTCTTCAGTAAATCAAAATAAAACCACATCCTAATTCTCTTCACATAGCATTCTAATTTTTGTGTCACAGGGAAGAGTTTCTTCAGTAAAATAACTTTGTCTCATTGGCCTATTACACATTTCTCTTGTCTCAGTTGGCAGATCTACTGGTTGTTCTACTTTCTCTGCAGTCCTGTTCCAGAACCCAAGTGTTCTTATCCGTTTTACAGATCTGACTTATCCTGCAGATTGCCTCTCAGGCAGATGCACACATAATTCCGGTTCTTATTACAATCCTAATTCTCTTCACATAAATCATTCATATTTTTCACACATTAACTTGTCACGTGATGTTTATTAAAAATTATTTCATTGTTCTACTAAAGACATGTTCCATTTTCTCTACAGCGAGTGCTTTCTCGCATGCAAGGAAATCTAGATGTAAGTATGACTATATTTCATTGATGTTGTTTGGTCATCGCTTGCCTGTTGAACAAATCCACTTCAGCTCCCAGGTCGACCCAGCCTAAAATTGGTACTAGTTGTTGTACTCGGAAGGGAAAATTTTCGACATCATGTTGACCATGCCACAATAACTCTACAGTTCTGGCATATTTGTCTGTAGACTGTTGATTCCTGGAAGCCCCTACTTAGTTGACTCTTATGACATGCTTGTTAGGGGCGCAGTGGGTCTATCACCCCTCCCTGGTCATGGAACCCACACGTGGAGTGTTCTGGCAATTACTTGGGAAAGAAACTTGATGATTAAGGAAACAAGTCAGTCTGTCTCATGTGTCGTATCAGTCATACTAAATGTGAAAGATACAATAACACGTGATGTGTTGTTAAATACAGTGTTATTCAACAGGTGTGTCGCCAAAAATGTAACTAACATGTAAAAGGGTAGGCTGAGTAGTTCTTCCCTCCTAGGATTGCAGTCTTTAGGATTAGCACCCCACGGATGGGAATCAAACAGGTGCAAATCCTAGAAATCCAGTTTTTGTTTCTGCATTTGCTTAGCATTCAGGTGGGATGCAAATGAATGTTGAATTAGGAATTGACATAACAGCACTCGAGACACTCCCATAAGTGTTCTGTCTCCCATTTTCAGCAGCAAGCAAAGAGTTCCAATTCTGATGGCACCAGTAACCGTCTGATAGTATATCCGTGACATCCTTTCTCTGAGTGTTGAGCATCGTCTAGATCCCTTGGTAACTCCTCAGAGCGCCATTCTCCTTATATCGTAATGATCCATCTGCACCTCCACACTGTTCACTCGCTCCCAAAGGGCCCTCACAATATCTAGCTTGTTGTACATCAATTTACCACCAAGTGGCGCTGAGCCGACCAGACTATCTGCCTGCTTATTTCCCAACACACCAGCATCACCTGGAGAACATATCTAAAGGATGCTAACTACCCGGGACCTCTGAGGTGATGCTTGCCACTCTGCACGGAGCATGCCTGTCTTCACCTTTCTCAACATGTTCTGTGAGTCAGTTACAATAACGACATGTGTGTAAAGCTGATTCTCAAACCAGCGGAAGGCAGCAGAGACTGCCTCCACCTCCATTTTCAAACTAGACGTTGTGATACTGGGATGCGAAATATTGTCTTTTACTTTGGTGGACACGGGTGTAAGAAGGGTTGAGAAACATTAGTTTAATAGATACAGACAGAATCCTATTACATAGAAGTCACATATTAACAATATCTGATCACATATCGATCACGTATAAATCATTCCCGAAAGTGGTTTAATAAATCATAACAGTTTTCTTGCTGTGTGGAGCAGAAACATGATGACTGACAAAAACATTTACACCTTCTCCTTGATCTCTGGTCATCCGTACTCAATGGCCATCCACACTTTACGACCATCCGCACATACGGCCAACCACGCTTATGGCCATCCGCACTTACGACCAGCCACGCTTACAGCCATCCGCACTTACGACCAGCCACGCTTACGGCCATCCGCACTTACGACCGCACACAAAATGAGTAAATAAAAATATTAAATAAAAAAGATAACTGCATATTAAGGGTCAAAAGGTTACAGGAACTGATGCCTAGAGCGCTGCGGGGTCTAAACATACTTATGCTGATTGAGTGTTTGTGTTTTATGTACAATTGTATCCATTGCACAGTGCTGGTATTCTTTGTTTGTTTCTCCTGACAGATTCGGGTGAAAGATCAATGAGCAGAGGCTGGGATGCCCACACGGTGGAAACACAGAAAATCGATGTCACCATCCCCTTCTTCACGATCACTGTCTTGTTGGAAGATCCCGAACCATGTACAGTCATTGCTGGCTCTGCTTGCACACTTGCTGCCAAATCTGCCAACTCTTTATCAGGTTCCTCTGTTGCCAAAGCGACTAGTTCGTTGTCTTGCTCTCCATCTTCCTCTTTTCCTCCGAAATCTTTCTCCAAGAATTGCCAGTATTCCGGTCCATCAAGTTTACCAGCGTCTTTCACGGGAATCACATCACAGTTTCAGCATATGGCAGGTCATGCAGATAACTCTTCTTTTGGAGCTAGCCAAGCTCCTGCATCTTTCAGAACACCAATTGGAGAAGACGATGAAGATGAAGAAGATGATGAATATCACGACAGTGGTGATTATTTTGATAATTCTCTTGGTGCTGCCCCAACAGATGGGCAGAAATTCAAGGCGGCCAGTGGTCACACGGCACAAAATCCAACCAGAGCTATACGACACAGTCTGCAAGGCCATTAGGTTCACCTGCCAGCTTGGACATGAGCGGCAATAAATTACAAGAAGTGGCTGTCAGATATTTCGAGGCCATGGCCAAACTGGAGAATATTCATGCCCCGTTGCAACAACAGAGAGATAAAGTGGCAGCTCTTCTCCCGCTTGATCATCTCGGGTATGCTGCTCGTTTGTCCACATCTTCTTTGTATAATCTCTTTGTTATTGCTCTGTTATTTGTATCTTCTCATTGTTATTGGTTGGTTCTTTGTATACTCTCATTGTCTTTGTTTTGTTCTTTGTATCTTCTCCATTTTATCATTTTGTTCTTTGTATATTCTCATTGTTATTGTTCATTGTGTATTTATATGTTTATTGTTTTGTTCTTTGTATACTTTCATTGTTTTTTGTCTTTTCTTTGTATACTTTCATTGTTTTTGTTTTTTCTTTGTATCTTCTCATTGTTATTGTGTCTTATCATTCTTCTTCTTCTTCTTTGCGTTCACCAGCTGTACACTCTGGCGTAAAGTTCTGGTTGTTCGTCCACTTTTGGACTGCAGTCCTGCTCCAGAACCTGAGTGTTGCATGTGCATCAGTTTTACAGATCTAATTCAATTGAATGCAGACTGCTGGTTCCTTGCCTCTCAGGGAGATGCACTCCGACTTCAAAAGAAGCTCCCCAGTTAGTCGACTCTTACGACATGCTTTTGGGTAGGCAGTGGGTCTATTCTTATTGTTTTGCTCTTTGTATCTTCTTATTTTTATTGTTTTGCTCTTTGTATCTTCTTATTTTTATTGTTTTGCTCTTTGTATCTTCTTATTTTTATTGTTTTGCTCTTTGTATCTTCTTATTTTTATTGTTTTGCTCTTTGTATCTTCTTATTTTTATTGTTTTGTTCTTTGTATCTTCTTTTTATTGTTTTGCTCTTTGTATCTTCTTATTTTTATTGTTTTGCTCTTTGTATCTTCTTATTTTTATTGTTTTGTTCTTTGTATCTTCTTATTTTTATTGTTTTGCTCTTTGTATCTTCTTATTTTTATTGTTTTGTTCTTTGTATCTTCTTATTTTTATTGTTTTGCTCTTTGTATCTTCTTATTTTTATTGTTTTGTTCTTTGTATCTTCTCATTGTTATTGTTTTGTTCTTTGTATAATCTTATTCTTATTATTCTGTTATTTTTATATTCTTAACCTAAGAACAGTGAATCTGTTGCTTGGCAGTAACCTTTTTTTTCTTCTTCTTTGTGGAAATCCCTGGACTTTGGTCTTCTTCCAGAACTTGAGTTTTGTTTGCATGTCTGTTTTACAGTTCTGGCTTATCTTTATGCAGAATGTTGGTTCTTCGCCTCTCAGGCAGATGTATTTTGACTTTAAAGGGAGCAAGCCTCACTAGTTGCTATTTACAACATGTTTGTTAGGAAACAGTAAATTTACAGCAAAGAAGGGCAGCAGATCCTACACAGTGACACCAGCGAACCAAAATCGTGATATATTTGCAGCTCAGAGAATTCTTCTGTGTTAGCAACAAAGAGGCCAAGAATTCTTCTGTATTAGTGCCTGGAAAGCCGTTATTTCTTCTGTGTTAACAACTGGAAAGCCATTAATTCTTCTGTGTTAACAACTTGGAAGCCGTTATTTCTTCTGTGTTAACAACTGGAAAGCCATTAATTCTTCTGTGTTAACAACTTGGAAGCCATTAATTCTTCTGTGTTAACAACTTGGAAGCCATTAATTCTTCTGTGTTAACAACTTGGAAGCCATTAATTCTTCTGTGTTAACAACTTGGAAGCCATTAATTCTTCTGTGTTAACAACTGGAAAGCCATTAATTCTTCTGTGTTAACAACTTAGAAGCCATTAATGCTTCTGTGTTAACAACTTGGAAGCCATTAATTCTTCTGTGTTAACAACTTGGAAGCCATTAATTCTTCTGTGTTAACAACTTGGAAGCCATTAATTCTTCTGTGTTAACAACTTGGAAGCCATTAATTCTTCTGTGTTAACAACTTGGAAGCCATTAATTCTTCTGTGTTAACAACTTGGAAGCCATTAATTCTTCTGTGTTAACAACTTGGAAGCCATTAATTCTTCTGTGTTAACAACTTGGAAGCCATTAGTTCTTCTGTGTTAACAACTTGGAAGCCATTAATGCTTCTGTGTTAACAACTTGGAAGCCATTAATTCTTCTGTGTTAACAACTTGGAAGCCATTAATTCTTCTGTGTTAACAACTTGGAAGCCATTAATTCTTCTGTGTTAACAACTTGGAAGCCATTAATTCTTCTGTGTTAACAACTGGAAAGCCATTAATTCTTCTGTGTTAACAACTTGGAAGCCATTAATTCTTTTGTATAAGTGACTGAGAAGCCAAGAATTCTTCTGTATAAGTGACTGAGAAGCCAAGAATTCTTCTGTATAAGCGACTGAGAAGCCAAGAATTCTTCTGTATAAATGACTGAGAAGCCAAGAATTCTTCTGTATAAATGACTGAGAAGCCAAGAATTCTTCTGTATAAATGACTGAGAAGCCAAGAATTCTTCTGTATAAATGACTGAGAAGCCAAGAATTCTTCTGTATAAATGACTGAGAAGCCAAGAATTCTTCTGTATAAATGACTGAGAAGCCAAGAATTCTTCTGTATAAATGACTGAGAAGCCAAGAATTCTTCTGTATAAATGACTGAGAAGCCAAGAATTCTTCTGTATAAGCGACTGAGAAGCCAAGAATTCTTCTGCATAAGCGACTGAGAAGCCAAGAATTCTTCTGTATTAGCGACAGCACAAAAGGTAGCTGCAAGAACACTTATGCTGGAAAAGAGACTTTTGAACACCATTTATAAATGAACGCTGATAGAAGAGACAATGTTCAATGAAATAATGCATGTGTGTGTGTTGAAGTAGGTGTATCAGAGGAAGAGAAGGACATGTGTATAGTCAGTGTGCCATAAGAATGGTCAGCATCTACACCTAGAGACGTTTGCTGTGGGAGACTGTGCATCTGTGGGGATTCCCAGTGTGCTGTGATGTTGATTCTTCAATTAGTAATTCATACACTTTCATCCTCTCTTTGTTTGCTTCTCCTTCTCTGTTCTCTCCCTCCCTGCCCAAAACACAATCATAAATTCAGTTTGTTCCGTTTATTCAGTTTGTTCTGTTTATTCAGTTTGTTCTGTATATTCAGTTTGTTCCATTTATTCATTTTGTTTATTTATTCAGTTTGTTCTGTTTGTTCTGTTTATTCAGTTTGTTCCGTTTGTTCTGTTTATTAAGTTTTTTCCATTTATTCAGTTTGTTCCGTTTATTCAGTTTGTTTCGTTTATTCAGTTTGTTGTATTTATTCAGTTTGTTCTGTTTATTCAGTTTTTCCTGTTTATTCAGTTTGTTCTGTTTATTCAGTTTGTTTCATTTATTCAGTTTGTTCCGTTTATTCAGTTTACTACTTCATTATTAAACGGTGTACCTCTGCAGTAATGCACCTGACGAGATACAGCGAAATATGCCTGGCAATAAATTATGCAATGTGTTGTTGGGTCTGCATTTTCTAATTTCACTGTGAGAAAAACATTGTTTTGAACATGTAGTGTTCTCAGACCACTTTAAAACATTTTTTTTTCTCAACAGCCTCATCGGAAAACCAGTTCATGTGGAAATCAGTCAGGAGAAAAAGGCGGCAGAAACAATACACAAAGTCAAGGTCACACTGGGAAAGCTGGAGGTTGTCGAATGTTTGTTTGACCGATTCACGGGCACCAGTAACTTTTCCAAAACGGCACTACCAAAATTACCCCAGTACTCAGAGGTCAGTTGTTTGTTTTATCCTTAAACTAAACAAAAAGTTATCTAATGGCGCTTTATTACTCAAAAAAAAAAAAAAAAACTTCAAGGAAACAAATTTTTTTCTATTATTTTTTGATATTCAGAATCTTTGTAATTTAATGAGTACAGTTATTCATATGGCACACAAGAGTACCTTTTCAGTTGACAGTTCTTATGCATCTAGGTCATCGATAGTATGGGCTTTCTTTTCAACTAATAAAAACATGCCATAGAATAAATGTGCGTTTCTTTGGGGGGTTTTTCCCATTTTTGTTAAAAACAGGAAAGTGCTGTTGGATAGCTATGTGTTGTCTCTGTTTTGAACAGTAAATTATCTCTAATATCTTCTTTCTTTTACCTTATCCTAGACATCTCTGTTTGTATTATTTTATCTTCAAAACTCAAAACTTTTTTTCTTTCCAGCGACGCATCAGGTGTATGCTGCTTGACTCGTAATGTTATAGACCTGAGGGGGGGGGGGGGGGGGGGGGGGGTGGGGGGGGGGGGGGGGGGGGGGGGGGGGGGGGGGGGGGGGGGGTTCAAGCAGGTTTGAAATTGAGTCAATTTTCATTGGTAATAAATCTGTAGTAACAACATTTTCATTTTAATTATAAAGATTTTAAACACTATTTATAAAACACAACAAAAATATCAAGGACGTTTGTGTTTTTAATTGCATTTAATAGATTTACCTGCTGTTTTTAATCACATTTCTTTTGGGAGTGGGGGGGGGGGGGTGTGTGGTGGAGGTCTTGCCACATATTCAGAGGAGACGCCACCTGATGAAGGTTGAAAACCACTGGTGTAGACCCATTGACTTTGGTGGGTGATGTGGTTACAATCACACCAGTTGTCTTTACTTGGTACCGATTTTAGGCTGGATAACCTGGGGAGCTATGATAAGTTTTTTTGTTTTTAAAGTCTAGCTCTGCGTCAATAGGGCAATTGAGGCAGCTGCATAGGGGGGCAGATTTCGAGGGTGGATAAATTTAGCTAGTAGTAAATGAAAATGTTTAGATAGTTGATGACTGCACAAGGACATCATACATCCTAAATATGAGCCTGGAGACTGGCCTTTGGAGATAGATGCTGTATAGGGCCATGATGTAATGAAGTGAAGACAAAATAAACATGGTATGAACACAACAGTTGATTTCCATTCTAGAATATAGCATGAACAAAGAAATGACTTTCCATTCTAGAATATACCATGAATACAGAAGTTTACTTTCCATTCTAGAATATAGCATGAACAAAGAAGTTGACTTTCCATTCTAGAATATACCATGAACACAGAAGTTGACTTTCCATTCTAGAATATAGCATGAACACAGAAGTTGACTTTCCATTCTAGAATATACCATGAACACAGAAGTTGACTTTCCATTCTAGAATATAGCATGAACACAGAAGTTGACTTTCCATTCTAGAATACAGTATGAACACAGAAGTTGACTTTCCATTCTAGAATACAGTATGAACACAGAAGTTGACTTTCCTTTCTAGAATACGGTATGAACACAGAAGTTGACTTTCCATTCTAGAATATAGCATGAACAAAGAAGTTGACTTTCCATTCTAGAATACAGTATGAACACAGAAGTTGACTTTCCATTCTAGAATACAGTATGAACACAGAAGTTGACTTTCCATTCTAGAATATAGCATGAACAAAGAAGTTGACTTTCCATTCTAGAATATACCATGAACACAGAAGTTGACTTTCCATTCTAGAATACAGTATGAACACAACAGTTGATTTCCATTCTAGAATATACCATGAACACAGAAGTTGACTTTCCATTCTAGAATATAGTATGAACACAGAAGTTGACTTTCCATTATAGAATACAGTATGAACACAGAAGTTGACTTTCCATTATAGAATACAAGATGAACACAAAAGTTGACTGTCCATTATAGAATACAACATAACAAAAATTGACTTTCCATTATAGAATACAAGATGAACACAAAAGTTGACTGTCCATTATAGAATACAACATAACAAAAGTTGACTTTCCATTATAGAATACAAGATGAACACAAAAGTTGACTGTCCATTATAGAATACAACATAACAAAAGTTGACTTTCCATTATAGAATACAAGATGAACACAAAAGTTGACTGTCCATTATAGAATACAACATAACAAAAGTTGACTTTCCATTATAGAATACAAGATGAACACAAAAGTTGACTGTCCATTATAGAATACAACATAACAAAAGTTGACTTTCCATTATAGAATACAAGATGAACACAAAAGTTGACTGTCCATTATAGAATACAACTAACAAAAGTTGACTTTCCATTTTAGAATACAAGATGAACACAAAAGTTGACTGTCCATTATAGAATACAACATAACAAAAGTTGACTGTCCATTATAGAATACAAGATGAACACAAAAGTTGACTGTCCATTATAGAATACACCATGAAGACACATGTTGACTTTCCATTATAGAATACACCATGAAGACACATGTTGACTGTCCATTATAGAATACAAGATGAACACAAAAGTTGACTGTCCATTATAGAATACACCATGAAGACACATGTTGACTTTCCATTATAGAATACACCATGAAGACACATGTTGACTGTCCTTTATAGAATACACCATGAAGACACAAATGTTGACTTTCCATTATAGAATACAACATAAAGACACAAATTGACTTTATAGAAGACAACATGACAAAAGCTCTTTCCATTAAAGAAGAAATACTACAACAGTACATTTTCAAACTTTTATTATTAAGTCTACATAATGTGGCCAAAACTATTTTTCTGGAAAATGTTTACATACATTATTATCTACCTAAATAGAATGTGCCGTTTGCTGTGAACTTCCATGTTTGCAACTATACAAGCAGTGCAGTCGACCACTTTGTCCTCTTTTTGTTTTCTTCTTCTTCTTCTTCTTCTTCTTCAACCACCACGTTTACCCTTAAAAGGGCATTGGTACACCAATCACTTAATGTCCTAGAACTGTTGGGGTCCTTTTGTCACTTAGTATGTCTCTTTCTTTTCATGTCTCACTCTCTTTTTTTTTTAATCTGTCTGTTTCTCACACTTTCTTTTTTATATATTATGAAAATCTCTCCCTCTCTCTCTCTCTCTCTCTCTCTCTCTCTCTCTCTCTCTCTCTCTCTCTCTCTCTCTCTCTCTCTCTCTCTCTCTCTCTCTCTCTCTCTCTCTCTCTCTCTCTCTCTCTCTCTCTCTGTGCTTATTTCTTTCTGTCTTTCTTTCTTTTTCTTACAATGAGATTTAAAATAAAGTAAATGTGACATTGTACACTAATTGTAAGAAGGAAGAAAAGATATAAGGAAAGAGAAAGAAATGAGAACAGGAAGAGGTATGCGGAAGATAAGACAAAGCGTTTTGCCACTTATTTCATTAATTAGTTCTAGAGCAAGTGGCTCGGAGATTAGGATACCAGTCAGTCAGAAGACCAGAGCACTAAATCCCGTAGTTTTGTAGATATCTAAACCAGCAGTAAAAAATATATATATATATATATATATATATAAATAGGAAGTCAAGGCGGCCAGCGTAATATTGACCACGCCACCCGTGTAGCTCTGATTGGTCTATAAGATATGAGTCTAGCACATTTTACATTAGCACCTTTCAGTCTCTCACAGTTTCTTCTTCTTCTTCTTCGCGTTCACCAGCTGTAAACTCTGGCGGAAGGTTCTGGTTGCTCGTCCACTACTGAACTGCAGTCCTGCTCCAGAACCTGAGTGTTGCGTGTGCATCAGTTTTACAGATCTCATTCTCTTGAATACAGACTGCCTCTCTGGCAGATGCACTCCGACTTCAAAGGAAGCTCCCCAATTAGTCGACTCTTACGACATGCTTTTGGGGAGGCAGTGGGTCTATTCTTGTTTTCCCCACAATGGGGCCCCGGAACCCACACGGGGGTCTCACAGTTTCAATTTATGCAGGCAGTCGGGCTGTGGGGCAGGGTTATTCCACCTGACAGCCCACAGGCTGAGCCTGACCTGCAGAAGGACTGGCGTGTGGCATTTTTTTCTTGATAACTACGATAAAGATTCTTTGGGGGAAAAGAATGGATGGAAGAAAGAAAAAAAGGAAGAATGTAACAAAAAAGAGGAAAAGAAGGGAAGCAAAGAAAGAAAGAAAGAAAGAAATTGATTGAGAGAGACACACACAAACACCAAAATTAATTTATATATCTGTGATAATTATTGCACAATGCACACATAACATACATATGGTTAACAATGCAGGAAAACCTGGCAGCCACCTCAAACACAGAAGGACAAGGCATTATAATTAAATTTTGAAAATCGTATTCATAAAAGTTCAATAAGTATTTTAATTATTAACAAAATTAAACAATACATATCCCTCTGTGGCTTCTGGGGGTGAGGGAGGAGGGGGTGAGGATAGCTCCCCCCCTCCAAAAGCATGCCGTTGAGTTGAATTGAGTTAAGAATTGACATCCATCCCCATCCTGAGCAGCCAGCGCTGAGTTCTAATACTACTGGTGCCAGTCGTAGTTTGGTTGTATGTCCATCTTGTTTTTCCACTGAGTGTAATGTGCCTGGCCAGACCCTTTTGTCACACCCAGGTGCATCATTCTCAACAGAATGATGCTTCTTCTTCTTCTGCGTTCATCCGAAGATGAAATTGCGTTGTGTCCGTTTACAGCGTGGCTGCGATATTTGCACCTCTTGACCAACACATCTGACTTCTGCGGGCATTTGTTGACCGGGTTAGCCTTCCCAGTACAGAATGATGCTGATGCCAGTCTATTCAATTGTACGTGGTGTCAGCTGTTCAAATAAAATAATGATAAATGAGCATGAATAAATGATATCGGCCAGGCCTCCATAGTGAATCGGTTGAGCTGTTTCTCTCATGTTCTGATGTTCAGCTTCACATTCTCTCGTTTTGTTTGTGAATGCAGGATATCCATGGGGATCATTGTTAGAGCTGCAGAGTTTTGTGCTTTGTGTAGTGAATGTCGTTAGCAGGTGACTAGTTACTCTGCAGCAGTAGTGGAATTAAAACCCAATGCAGTGTGTCATTTTTTTTATTTTTTAAATGGCACCAAATCTGTCTGTTGTGTTGATTTTTGTATTTACCACACATAGTAAAGTAAAGTAAAGATCCCTTCTCAAGCCTTAGACGCATCGGGTATATGGAAAGAGCGCCGCATATTTTTACAGACCACTCGGCACTGGGTGGGTAGTGTGGTCAGAATTACGCCGGCCGTCTTTACTTCCCCAGGACAGCCATCCTGGTACACATTTTAGGCTGGGTCGACCTGCAACGCCCCATACCATGATACAAATCCACGCAGCCTGCACTTTTAGACTTAGTGCCTGAAGCAGGGAACTTTCTTTCCCATACAGTGCTTGATGAATGACTGGCTCTTCAGTTTGGCCATTGAGTTAACCGTCTTTGTGTCGATTCCTTCCCACCAATTAAATGGTTGATACATTTTGTTTCTGGGGATAGCTTTTATCGAGTTTGCTTTCTAGACAGTTTACGGTCCCTCTGCTGGCGAGATTTGATCTTCCCAGATAGTGGGTCGCCACTCTAACGTAGCACAACAACAATACACACTGCTTTCATGAAAAACATAGTATTCTACGTTGGAAATGTGCAGACAACAGCAGTCCGTGATAAGGGAACAGAACAATCTGAGAGAAATCACAGTCAGTGAAAAAAAATTACATGGCTGCTTTTCGCCATTTTGAAAACGGAAGTCCAGTGCCAGCACCTGAGTTTTGCCGTCCGACATTTCTTTCCTTCATACTAGGCTCTTCTGTTTAAATCACAGACATTACATAATGCATACCTGACTTTCCCTCTTACATTTGGCCAGAGCATGCTACAAAAATCTGGCTTCCCCATGGGCCTTGGAAAGTCATGTGTGTTGATAGATGGATAAATGGATATTTTTAAACATTAGTAAATGACTCCAGATGTAAAATAGGCTTTAGAAATTCTTAATGAGTAAACATTAATAAAAATTATAAAATATATGAGATAAATGGTCAGTAAACATTGGTAAAAATTCACCACTATAAATTGACAGCGAATATTATTAACAGAACATTGGTTCGAAAAAATGTACGTATAATAAATTTGCAAAATACAAGTTAGGAAACATTAGTAAAACACAAAAATTATTATAATTTTAAAAAACTGTAGTAAACAACACCATATATAAATTCTACTCTGCATATTTGATTTACTGACAAGCAGACAACATCCAAATAACGAATAAACTTTGCAAATCTTATGTTACAGTTGGAATGTTTCAAAGTATGTCGTAGGCTTCATCTCAATAAGAAAGAGAACCTACAGACATTAGAAAGACTGGAGTTGTATTACACGATATACACGCATGTAGTACAGTTGTTGACATAAAATATTGATTGATATGAATAATGAATCGATGAGTGACCATTGGGGAGGGTTTAAGCTTGATTAGGGCTGTAGTAGTTGGATAGTAAATGTACGTTTCGACTGTTCCCCATTGGGGGTAGGGGGGTAGACCCACTGCGCTCAGTGCTGGCTTTACGTATTAAACTAAATAAGCTATTGCTCAGGGCTCACAATCTGGTAGCTCAGGGCTCACAATCTGGTAGCTCAGGGCTCACAATCTAATAGCTCAGGTCTCACAATCTGGTAGCTCAGGGCACACAATCTGGTAGCTCAGGGCTCACAATCTGGTAGCTCAGGGCTCACAATCTGGTAGCTCAGGGCTCACAATCTGGTAGCTAAGGGCTCACAATCTGGTAGCTCAGGGCTCACAAACTGGCAGCTCAGGGCTCACAATCTGGTAGCTCAGGGCTCACAATCCGGCAGGTCAGGGCTCACATTCTGGTAGCTCAGGGCTCACAATCTGGTAGCTCAGGGCTCACAATCTGGTAGCTAAGGGCTCACATTCTGGTAGCTCAGGGCTCACAATCGGGTAGCTCAGGGCTCACAATCTGGTAGCTAAGGGCTCACAATCTTGTAGCTAAGGGCTCACAATCTTGTAGCTTAAGGCTCACAATCCGGTAGCTCAGGGCTCACAATCCGGTAGCTCAGGGCTCACAATCCGGTAGCTCAGAACTCACAATCTGGTAGCTCAGGGCTCACAATCTGGTAGCTCAGAACTCACAATCTGGTAGCTCAGGTCTCACAATCTGGTAGCTCAGGTCTCACAATCTGGTAGCTCAGGGCTCACAATCTGGTAGCTTAGGGCTCACAATCTGAAGGACCCTACAAAAATTCCAGTTTTTTTCCACAAATGGAATTTTTTTTAAAATATATTTTAAATCTCTGCCCTCCCCCACTCTAAATTTTCTTATTGCATTAACACTGTTTTGGAGATATTATCAAAAAGCCATTCCTTAAGAAACACTTACTAAATGCTATTTTTAGTTACAATAATAATATCCTGATCTTTTAAATACCACGCAGCTACGTACAGGGCCGAGAGAAATTAACTACTCTTTCCGAGACCTGTCAACTTGGCTAACATAGCAATAAATGGGCATTTGCTGCTATATTACACTACCAGAAATGACTAGATGTGGGCTTATCATGTGAATATGATAAACATCCTTTTTTTCCCAATTCCAAAGATGACATCATACATTGGTTTGTAACTTATTTGATTGATTTTACTGTCCCCTGGTAGGGAAAGGGTCAACTACCATAAGCCACTGACGAGGCTTGTGTAGTTGCCAGCCAGGGAAAGATAACTATCCAAATGCAAACACTTTTGCTTTTGATGTTTATGAAGGGTTCCAGAACAGACAGGAAATGATAGTGGTAGCACTTGATCTTGAAGAGGCCTACAGTAGAATCAAATATGATATTTTGATATCTGCGCTCATGGAGAAGTATGTGTGTCCCTAGCTGGTATGCTGGGTATCAGCTGTCCTGCATTCACGTATGATTGCCCTCCACCTGGGTACTTGAACCATACAGTATCTCCCTAAGTCTACACTAGGGTTCGGCACTTTCGTCAGTGCTGTTCATTGCGTTCACAAGCAGGATTGCAGAACTTGAGCACCAGGGATTGGAACAACAAATATTGTTAACAACATTTGTTGTTGAAAACAATGGTTATGAAGGGAACATGATCATCACCTGTGTCAGTCAGCTTGGCACATGGAGAAATTAATATGAACAGTGAATATGAAGAGTGAATATGAACAATGAATATGCATTTAACATATTACAAGGCAAACATATTGTATGAAAAAACACTAAAGATATATATATATCTCTCTTATTAGTAGTGGAATGTATACAATAAAACATCTAAAAAATAGTACAGTAAATTCTTGGTTTAAATAGTTTTTTAAAATAACAGATTTTGGACTCAGTACAGTGTGGGTTCTACAGGCATGATTTGGAGGGGGTGAGGACAGAACAGAATAGACCCTAGGCCCTTTGCATGTTGTAAAAGTTGACTAGTCGAGGATTTGCCGAATGTGAATGTGTCGATCTGAAAGGTGCTGATATTGCATCCCTGCTGTAAACCTCAACCTTGTGGAAAAGGACTCTTTTTTTCAAGCCTTTAGGCGTATAGGACATTTATAGACCAGTCGGCACTCAATGGGTCATGTGGTCACCTTCGATCAGCCGCCTTTACTTCATAGGACTTTCCCTGTTACTTATTTAAGGCTGAATAGAGAAGATGAGTTTAATGAAGAGATGGTAATACATCACATTAATGAATTACATAGTACATTACATGATTGAATTATACATTAATGAATAATAGAGCAGTCTGTCCCGTTTGGTGGTCCTCTGAACACATTTTAGGTGTCCATGATATTATTTATGTTTAAAAAAAGAAACTTCAGATGCAGTCTTTTTTAGGGGACAGAGTGGATTGATGTGATAAATATATGGATCAGAGTGGGTTGACATGATAATTATATGGGACAGAGTGGGTTGATGTGATAATTAAATGGATCAGAGAGGGTTGACATGATAATTATATGGGACAGAGTGGGTTGATGTGATAAATATATGGGACAGAGTGGGTTGATGTGATAATCAAATGGATCAGAGTGGGTTGACATGATAATTATATGGGACAGAGTGAGTTGGTGTGATAATCAAATGGATCAGAGTGGGTTGACGTCAAATATTATATGGGACAGAGTGGGTTGATGTGATAATCATGTGGGACAGAGTGGGTTGATGTAATAATTATATGGGACAGAGTGGGTTGATGTAATAATTATATGG
>CAJHNH020002557.1:722500-820000 GCA_905116865.2 Candidula unifasciata
GCAAGCGTCGTTAGGATGCCTTTAATCGGCCGCTACCTGATGGCAGTTGATCAATTGTTGTGTCTGTATCGATCTATACAGTTAGTATGTCTGGTTATGACAAACGTCCTGCACCAGTTATCTTGTGTACAGACAGACGCCTCCAGTCTTTCCCCTTCCCTCGCTTCTGATTATGTTTTTGTTGCGTCTTATCTCTGTGTGTGTGTGTGTTTTGCCGCGCCCGAACGCCCGCCTTGTTATCTTAATTATGATTCTTCTTCTTTCTCACGAACTGAAGCCGCAGTTATCTACTATTATGGTACACTCACTAATGGTAGTTGTTTAGCATAGTTTTATCATATTCGCACCCCGCCCCCGGGCTGGGCTGTAAGTCTAATGATTACGGGTGCCCATACTTAACCTTCTTTGCAGGTTGAACCGGGTATCTGCCCTGTGAGTCAGCCATCCAGATTGAGATTGTATATAATCTCCGGGTGGTCAGACCGTCAGATAGCAGACCCGACGGGAACAACGGCACTCATCTACTCGACCCTTTTACAAAGGCTCCTTTTCTTCTAAAACTAGCACGCGGGCCTTCGTGTTGCTAGAACCAGAGCAACCTTAGCAGTATTGTGGGCTACTGAGCAAACTAGTGAGCTGGGGCCTCTACGACAACCACTTACCTGACATTCACAGATTATCATGGGATCCTATGACACACACTTACCTGACATTTACAGAGTATCATAGGCCCCTATGACACACACTTACCTGACATTTACAGAGTATCATAGGATCCTATGACACACACTTACCTGACATTTACAGAGTATCATAGGATCCTATGACACACACTTACCTGACATTCACAGATTATCATAGGCCCCTATGACACACACTTACCTGACATTTACAGATTATCATAGGATCCTATGACACACACTTACCTGACATTCACAGAGTTATCATAGGATCCTATGACACACACTTACCTGACATTCACAGATTATCTTAGGCCCCTATGACACACACCTACATGACATTCACAGATTCTCATGAGACCCATACTACAACCACTTACCTGACATTCACAGATTATCATGGGACCCCCTAAAAAAAAACCACTTACCTGATATTCACAGATTATCTTAGGACCCCTATGACAACCACTTACCTGACATTCACAGATTATCATGGGACCCATACTACAACCACTTACCTGACATTCACAGATTATCATGGGACCCCTACGACAACCACTTACCTGACATTCACAGATTATCATGGGACCCCTATGACAACCACTTACCTGACATTCACAGATTATCATGGGACCCCTATGACAACCACTTACCTGACATTCACAGATTATCATGGGACCCATACTACAACCACTTACCTGACATTCACAGATTATCATGGGACCCATACTACAACCACTTACGTGACATTCACAGATTATCATGGGACCCATACTACAACCACTTACCTGACATTCACAGATTATCATGGGACCCATACGACAATCACTTACCTGACATTCACAGATTATCATGGGACCCATACTACAACCACTTACCTGACATTCACAGATTTTTGTGGGACCCCTATAAAAATAACTTACCTGATATTCACAGATTATCTTAGGACCCCTATGACACACTTAACTGACATTTACAGATTATCGTCAGACCCCTATAAAAACCACTTACCTGACATTCACAGATTATCATGGGCCCCCCCTATGCTGGTAAGGCTACAGGGCAACTGGTCTGTGGTCCCATGCATTAAGACGGCACTGGCTAGAGCCCAAAAGACCAGTCAGCACGCCATAGGTGAAGTAATCATTGTTCATACAATCCAGGGTTACATCCAGGACATCTCTTAGTATCCAGCTTAAACAGGCCTTCTGTGCAGGTTGAACCGGGTATCTGCCCTGTGGGTCTGCCATCCAGATTGAGATTGTTCATAATATCCGGGGGGGTCAGACCCTCAGCTCCTTGTAGGAGCTCTAGTTCAATTGTGCGTATGTGTCTTTCAATCCCACCAGGACCGTACAATGAGCACCAACACCCGGTGACACAAAGTGCCACCATTCGGATAAGGATCTCTTGGGCACAAGTCCCGGAAGCCCTCTTCACCCGTTAGGTTATATTAGGGCCCCCAAATACAGCTGGGGTAGGGCTTTAAAATAGGGAAAAATTTCAGTTTCAAATTCAATTTCATCAGTTCAGCAGACCTTACTCAGTCTTGTGATTCCTAACTACAGGTTACTTGATGTCATTTCATGTATTTGTGAATGTATGTGCATGAGGGGAATAAGAGGATTCTTTCATAGAAAATAAATACAGAGACCTAAATACATTTAGGGACCACTCAATCAAAGGCTCACCATCAAAATATGTGTGTTCGTTAACTGTATTAGCACATCAGTATTATGTGTACATGTCTATCTTAACGCAGACAAAGGCAGAGAACTCCCAACCAGAAATCATTCAGGTACATTGCAGTTTTTTAACCTCTTTTTCCCCCTTATTCTTTCCATTGCTTTTGTTTTCCTTGTTACACCACTGCTTTATCTTGTAGCTTCTAGGTATATCAGCATACCTTTGCTTTAGTGGTACTTATCGATGGGCTGGCTAATTATTGCTTTATATGGTGCCATCTGAGAGTACCGCATACCACTGCTTTCCCTTACAGCTGGTGGGTATACCACTGAAGCTTACCACTTTTGTCTAGCTTATAGGTAAATGAGCATACCACTGCTTTATCTAGTTTCTGGGTATGCTGGCTTAAAATTCATTCACTTTCTATTTGCCTGAATACTACTGTTTTACCAGGCTCTAAGGTATACCAACATACCACTGATTTATCTAGCTTCTGGGTATTTCAGGATACCAATGCTTTATCTAGCGTTTAGGTGTACCAGCATACCATTGCTTTGTGTAGCAGTGTTTAGGTATTCTAGCATACCACTGATTTACACAACACCTGAGGAGTATACCTGGATGCTACTGCTTTACCTAGCTGCTGGCTGTATGATTGTTTTGCTGTGTATGTCACCTGGGCCCAGCATACCATGGCTTCACCTATAATTGTTGTGGGCATAGTACTGACTTACCTTGTGCATGGTAATAAATATGCCACCATGCCTCACAAAGGTGCTGGATTGATATCCCAGCTTACCTCAGCTATTAAGGTATACGTCAGCATACCACTGCTTTACCTAGCAATATTTATTTGTACCAGCATACCATTGCTTTACCTAGCAATGTTTAATTAAGTATCAACATCACAGCACTCGAGAAATTCCCATAAGTGCTCCGTCGCCATCTTCAACAGCAAAGCGCAGAGTTCCATTTCCAGTGGTACAATAGCAGTCTGATTGTATATCTGTCTCACCTTTCCCTTGAGTGTTGATCGTCGACTAAAACCCCTGGTCACTCCATTCAATATCATTCTCTTCAACCCATGATATACCTAGCAATATTTATGCATACCAGCATACCATTGCTTTACCTAACAATGTTTATGCATACCAGCATACCATTGCTTTACCTAGCAGTGTTTAGGTATACCAGCATACCATTGCTTTGTCCAGCACTGTTAGGTATACTAGCACACAACTGTTTTATGTAGTACTTAATAACTATGCCAGTGTACCTTACATGATACCTGATAAGTTTGCCAGCATACAATTGCTTTGCCAGCACCTTCTCGGCGTAGCTGCATACCACTGCCTCCTCCTCCCCTAGCACACTACATATTGTTTGGATATAGTAATTCTGAGTAAACCTTGTGGCCTCCGAGATGATGTAGACATTCTTGTCTCACCACAGATCTTGATCATTTAGTTGTTTCTCCACAGATCTTGGTCATTCAGTTGTCTCTCCACAGATGTCAGTCATTCAGTTGTCTCTCCACAGATCTTGATCATTCAGTTGTCTCTCCACAGATCTTGGTCTTTTATTTGTCTCCCCACAGATCTCAACCATTCTGTTGTCTCTCCACAGTCTCAACCATTCAGTTGTCTCTCCACAGATCTTGGTCTTTCATTTGTCTCCCCACAGATCTCAACCATTCTGTTGTCTCTCCACAGTCGCAACCATTCAGTTGTCTCTCCACAGATCTCAACCATTCAGTTGTCTCTCCACAGATCTCAGTCATTCAGTTGTCTCTCCACAGGTATCTTGGTCATTCAGTTGTCTCTGCACAGATCTTGATCAATCAGTTGTCTCTCCACACAGATATCTTGGTCATTCACTTGTCTCCCACACAATCTTGGTCATTCAGTTGTCTCCCACAGAGATATCTTGGTATTATTTTTGATGATATTCTTCCAAACCACTGCTTTGAACATTTAAAGGGTGTCCCATAAGTTTCTGTACATAAGATAAACAAACATATCACCAACTCTGTTACAAGCATAACCCCCAGCTGTGCTTATACGTGTTCTCCAGCTACAGAACTACAGTTAACTACGGAAATGTGTTTTCAAAACAATAGTAGTCAAGTAGAACATATTATATGAATAAAAGCGATTTTCATTGACTCTTTCAGGATGACATTTTTTCCTGGGGTTTGGACAGCATTAATTAACATGACAAAGCTAAAACATTCCTGGTGAAAAAGTATTGGCTGTATAGGGACATATAATATATCATTGTGCCATTGTAGCACATTCGGAGGATGATCTGCAGATCCTGATGAATCGCTTTGCAAATGCTTGCAAAGAATTTGGGCTTACCATCAGTCTGAACAAAAACACAAGTGATGGGATTGAATGTTGGAAATCCACCAAACATTAGTGTGTATGACCATCAGCTGCTGGCTGATAATGAGTTTGAGTACCTAGGCTTACGTATCTCAGGCAATCATTCTCTGGATGCAGAACTAAACAAACGTATAGGAAAGGCCTCTGCTATGTTTGCAAATCTCACAAAGAGAGCCTGGTCAAACAAAAAGCTAACTGATAATACAAAAATGAAGGTTTATGAGTCTTGTGTCCTGAGCACATTACTGTACGGTTGCGAATCCTGGACTCTCTATGCTCCACAGGAAAAAAGACTGAATACCTTCCATCTGCGCTGTCTGAGATGCATCCTTGGTATATTATGGCGAGACCTTGTCTCCAACGAATGTGTGCTCACAAGAGCAAAAATACCATCAATGTATTGTATACTGAAGCAAAGACGTCTGCGCTGGCTGGGACATGCCACCCGCATGGAGGATGGTCGTATTCCAAAAGATCTCCTATATGGTGAATTGGTAACTGGGAATAGACCTACAGGAAGGCCAAAGCTGCGCTATAAAGACGTATGCAAACGTGACCTAATAGATACCAACATAGGCACAGAGACATGGGAAAAATTAGCTGCAGATCGACTACTATGGAGACAGAAAGTGAAAGACAGACTGTCACTTTTTGAAAGAAACCGAACACAACGAGCTGTAGAGAGGAGACAACGGAGAGTAAAACTGCCTCACAACGAGGGAGTATCTGCTTTTGTGTGTATCCTGTGTGGCAAAGACTGCCATTCCCGCATCGGACTTTACAGTCACAGCAGATGCTGTACCCAAAGCCAGCGGCACATCTTAATAGTCCCCCGGGACTGACGGATGCCATTATTATTATTATTATTATTATTAATATATCATATATCAAATTAGAGAGAAATGAGAGTAGAATAAATATAAACAATTCAAGTATCAGTGTTACAATAAAATATTTAAAACACAACATTCAAGATATGAAGATTATTAACAAAAAAATATTATTAAAATCACACAACATTTAAGATATGAAGATTATTTACAAAAAAATATTATTAAAATCACACAACATACAAGATATGAAGATTATTTACAAAAAATATTATTAAAATCACACAACATACAAGATATGAAGATTATTTACAAAATTTTTTTTTTAAAATCACACAACATTCAAGATATGAAGATTATTTACAAAATTTTTTTTTTAAATCAAACAACTTTCAAGATATGAAGATTATTTACAAAAAATATTAAAATCACACAACATACAAGATATAAAGATTATTTACAAAAATATTATTAAAATAACACAACATTCAAGATATGAAGATTATTTAAAAAAAACAAAAGTGTTGTGCTTACCTAACTTTTTTACTTGTTCAATAACACTGCTATCCAATTCTAAGAATTACATGTCTTCTATGATCAGCTAGTCTTTATTTAATTAAAAAAAAGTGTTCAGATGTTATGACCTAACATGTTTTTTGAAAAACAGCTGATCAAAACAGAGATGATCCGATTGAAATATATAGAAAAATCATGCAAAAATTGGATCACATCTAAATAATTTTTTTTAATGCATGTCTTCCTCTCCTGTTCTATTCAAATGGTTTTATCACGCTAGCTTGAAACTAAACATTTTAATGCCGAACACACGCCATTTATCCACAAAGATTTGAAAATGGGGTTGTTTTATTTTGGTGCGTGTGGAAACTTATTGGACACACTGTATAATAATTTTTTGTGACATGTCTCTATTTATATGACCTACTCAAGATCTCCGTGGTCGTCACAAGTTTCTCTAGTGCCTGTCTTCTCTTTACATGATCAAAGAACACTTCTCTTTCTTACTGTTGCATAATCTTGAGTTTTCACTAGCAGACACTCAAAGTTAAATTATTCTGGCTATCCAAAGTTATTAGTTTATCAGCTGCAGTTCCAACTGTTCAGAAGACAGGTCACCTCATAAATGCTCTGCTCCTGTATCAGAACAAACATATCACACAGAATTAATATCACTGTCCCATATAAAAAGGTATACCGACAGTCCCGGCAATATCCAAAAGCTTGCACAAGCATTAAGTGCATAAGACAGCCACCAGAGATGCCAACACTAACAGTCTGTCACTAGAATTGCATTTCATAGTTTATGAAAACAGCAGTCATGACACACCGGTAAATGTACACACTGCATAAGGCATACAGCCAGTTATATGGCAACCAGCCACTCCTCATTTTCTCAGTATTAAGTTTGCAACATAAATCTCTGGAACCACAGACAAATAAGCATCAATTATTATGACCGTTCCACAGTGCTAGGTCTTACATAGTCCTTGCTATGACAGTCCTACACCATTAGCCCTCTTTCACAGTCTCTTCTATGACAGTCCTATAGTGTTAACCCTCTTTTCCAGTCTCTGCTTTGACAGTCCTACACTGATAACCCTCTTTCACAGTCTCTTCTATGACAGTATTACAGTGTTAACCCTCTTTCACAGTCTCTTCTATGACTGTATTACAGTGTTAACCCTCTTTCACAGTCTCTTCTATGACAGTATTACAGTGTTAACCCTCTTTCACAGTCTCTTCTATGACAGTATTACAGTGTTAACCCTCTTTCACAGTCTCTTCTATGACATTATTACAGTGTTAACCCTCTTTCACAGTCTCTTCTATGACAGTATTACAGTGTTAGCCCTCTTTCACAGTCTCTGCTATGACAGTCCTACAGTGTTAGCCCTCTTTCACAGTCTCTGCTATGACAGTCCTACAGTTTTAACCCTCTTTCACAGTCTCTGCTATGACACACAGTGTTTAACCCTCTACAGTCTTTAACCCTCTCTTTCACAGTCTCTGCTATGACAGTCCTACAGTTTTAACCCTCTTTCACAGTCTCTTCTATGACAGTATTACAGTGTTAGCCCTCTTTCACAGTCTCTGCTATGACAGTCCTACAGTGTTAACCCTCTTTCACAGTCTCTTCTATGACAGTCCTACAGTGTTAATCCTCTTTCACAGTCTCTGCTATGACAGTCTTACAGTGTTAACCCTCTTTCACAGTCTCTGCTATGACAGTCCTACAGTGTTAACCCTCTTTCACAGTCTCTTCTATGACAGTATTGCAGTGTTAACCCTCTTTCACAGTCTCTTCTATGACAGTATTACAGTGTTAACCCTCTTTCACAGTCTCTTCTATGACAGTATTACAGTGTTAACCCTCTTTCACAGTCTCTTCTATGACAGTATTACAGTGTTAGCCCTCTTTCACAGTCTCTGCTATGACAGTCCTACAGTGTTAACCCTCTTTCACAGTCTCTTCTATGACAGTATTACAGTGTTAGCCCTCTTTCACAGTCTCTGCTATGACAGTCCTACAGTGTTAACCCTCTTTCACAGTCTCTTCTATGACAGTCCTACAGTGTTAACCCTCTTTCACAGTCTCTCCTATGACTTACAGTGCAGTGTTAACCCTCTTTCACAGTCTCTTCTATGACAGTATTACAGTGTTAACCCTCTTTCACAGTCTCTTCTATGACTGCAGTGTTAACCCTCTTTCCCAGTCTCTGCTATGACAGTTCTATTACAGTGTTAACCCTCTTTCACAGTCTCTTCTATGACAGTATTACAGTGTTAACCCTCTTTCACAGTCTCTGCTATGACAGTCCTACAGTGTTAGCCCTCTTTCACAGTCTCTGCTATGACAGTCCTACAGTGTTAACCCTCTTTCACAGTCTCTGCTATGACAGTCCTACAGTGTTAACCCTCTTTCAAGTCTCTTCTATGACAGTCGTACAGTGTTAACCCTCTTTCACAGTCTCTTCTATGACAGTATTACAGTGTTAACCCTCTTTCACAGTCTCTTCTATGACAGTATTACAGTGTTAGCCCTCTTTCACAGTCTCTGCTATGACAGTCCTACAGTGTTAACCCTCTTTCACAGTCTCTGCTATGACAGTCCTACAGTGTTAACCCTCTTTCACAGTCTCTGCTATGACAGTTCTACAGTGTTAACCCTCTTTCACAGTCTCTGCTATGACAGTCCTACAGTGTTAACCCTCTTTCACAGTCTCTGCTATGACAGTCCTACAGTGTTAGTCCTTTTTCACAGTCTCTGCTATGACAGTCCTACAGTGTTAACCCTCTTTCACAGTCTCTGCTATGACAGTCCTACAGTTTTAACCCTCTTTCACAGTCTCTGCTATGACAGTCCTACAGTTTTAACCCTCTTTCACAGTCTCTGCTATGACAGTCCTACAGTGTTAACCCTCTTTCACAGTCTCTGCTATGACAGTCCTACAGTGTTAACCCTCTTTCACAGTCTCTGCTATGACAGTCCTACAGTTTTAACCCTCTTTCACAGTCTCTGCTATGACAGACCTACAGTGTTAACCCTCTTTCACAGTCTCTGCTATGACAGTCCTACAGTTTTAACCCTCTTTCACAGTCTCTTCTATGATAGTCCTACAGTGTTAACCCTCTTTCACAGTCTCTGCTATGACAGTCCTACAGTGTTAACCCTCTTTCACAGTCTCTTCTATGACAGTCGTACAGTGTTAACCCTCTTTCACAATCTCTGCTATGACCGTCCTACAGTGTTAACCCTCTTTCACAATCTCTGCTATGACCGTCCTACAGTGCTAGGTTTCTTCCAGAGTCCCCCGTGTAGTATTTCTACAGTGCTGTGATATACCTCTTTCCTGCTATGACAGTTCTAGTTATGACACAGAGTCTTGTGTTGAATCTTTGATCATAACAGTTTTACTTAGGTCTCTTTCTGAATATCTGTCAAAATGGTTTTAGCAATAGTTTTGTAGTCTGTTTATTAGTTTTTTTGTTTTTTTCAACTGCTGTGGGGTAGCAGTTAGCTGCTCACCTACATATCTGTGTGTGTTAGAATCATATTTGTGTAAACAAATACCACTGAATGGGTGATGTAGTCAACAGTTCACCAGCCTTCTTTACTTCCCAGGACTTTTCTTTGTTTTCTTACATTCAGCATAAATACTTGTCTAAATTCAAAATTGAGAGATCAACTTCATCGCGCCAGGTAGTATTCCATATGGCTTGGTCTTTGTCTACAAAATGATTGGTCGCCGTTGAGAGCATCATACAGAGCATGGACTCTGTAGCTCCAGCAGAAACCCCCAGTGTTTAACATGTCTGACATTCACTGTATGGCTCTGTGGTTTCGAATTTAGTGAATATGTATCACAGTCATCAATGTACCGAGGTTTGCTTTTCGCGGCAGAAAGCTTAGAATTGACTATTCTTGTGGCTTTTAGGCAGTTGTAATTGTTTCACCGTGGAAGAGCTCGGGGCTCCATCATGCAATATTCTCAAAGACACAGCTGGTAGCCCACCTCCAGTGTGTCATCTTATGGCCATCATGCATACTTCTTCTTCTTCTTCTTCTTCTTCGTGTTCACCAGCTGTAAACTCTGGCGGAAGGTTCTGGTTGCTCATCCACTACTGTACTGCAGTCCTGCTCCAGAAGCTGAGTGTTGCGTGTGCATCAGTTTTACAGATCTCATTCTCTTGAATACACACTGTTGGTTCCTTGCCTCTCCGGCAGATGCACTCCGACTTCAAAGGAAGCTCCCCAATTAGTCGACTCTTACGACATGCTTTTGGGGAGGCAGTGGGTCTATTCTTGTTTTCCCCACAATGGGGCCCCGGAACCCACACGGGGGATCATGCATACATAATGAGGCACAGATATGGAACATTTAATTTTAAAAAAAAAATCCATTTAAAGAAAGGGATTACAATGTCATCAGCATATGTAAGTATTCTTGTAGTTTCTCCTGTAGTACACTCTTGTTTTAATTTCCTTATAATTTTCTCTAGGGCCAAGTTGAAAAGTGGGGACAGAGCATCACCTTGATTTGAACTAGATGTTATTTGAAAAGGGTCTGACTTTCTGCCTTTATATATTACTATATTACGAGTTTCTTCCATACATTGTTTGGTCATGCTAATTAACTTTTTTGGTATTCCAAAGTCCTTCATAGCATTCCATAAACTGTTTTCATGCACACTATCATACACCTTTTTAAAATGCACAAAAACATTATGTACATCTTTTCTATATTCCCAATTTTGCTGTTCTATTTGCCGTAAGAGATAAGATCAGGAATGAGATCATAAGAGAACAAGTCGGCACAGAACCAATTCTGGATTACATACAAAGACAGCAAGTGAAATGGTTTGCCCACTTAAAGAGAATATCACAATTATCTACAAGCTATAAGTGTGACACCATACCATACAAAGCATACATGGAAAGAGAAGAAGGACGTAGAGCACAGGGTAGACCAAGAACAACATGGAAGGATAACATCAGAGAAACTATACAACAGCACGATGTGCCTATGGTCGAGGCAGCCAGAAGAGCAAGAAACAGAACCTTATATCTCCCTCGACACCCACAGCGGTAAAAGAGGAAGTGAAGAAGAAGAAGAAGAAGAATTTGCATAAAATGAATATCTGATCTATTGTTGATCTGTTCTGTCGGTAACCCGCTTAATAACCTCCCAATATGCCTTTGACATATGGTTTTAGCCGGTTTAGCAGTACCGACGATAGTATCTTATAGCTTGTAGATAATCGTGATATTCCTCTATAATTTTCACACTTATACTTGTCTCCTTTCTTGAAAATGGGTATTATTAAAGACACTTTCCATTCATGGGGTAGTTTTTCTGTCTTCCAAATTAGTTTTTATTAATTCATATATCTTTACATGTAATGCATAACCACCTTATTTTAAAAGTTCAGCTGCAATTCCATCAGCACCAATTGCTTTATTATTTTTAATCCGTGTTATGACATACAGTACTTCTTCAAAATCAGGCTCTTCAGTATTTGGTTCACATGTTAATATCTCTTCCTGTGGATAGGTATTAAGTGGAGTTTCACAGTTGTTCACATGTTAATATCTCTTCCTGTGGATAGGTATTAAGTGGAGTTTTACAGTTGTTCACATGTTAATATCTCTTCCTGTGGATAGGTATTAAGTGGAGTTTCACAGCTTAACAATTCAGTGAAGTATTCCTTCCATCTGTTACATATTTGCTCATTATTTATCATTTTCCAATTGTGATTTTTTAAACTATAAATGCTTTGTTGATGTCCTCATTTTACAGTCTTTATTTCTTTGAAAAACTTTCTGGATTTGTTGTTCTGATGGTTAGCTTCCATATCCATGACAATGTAGTTCATGTATTCTCGCTTTTGGTGCCTAACTACTTTTGTAGCTTCTTTACATTCTATTTTTTTCTTAATTTTGTATGTTACTAGCACCATTTAGCCAGATCTGCCTGGCATGTTTTTTTCTTACTGACTGCTTCTTCACATTTTGTATCGAACCATTTGTTCTTTATGTTTATGGTGGACACACCAAGACATTCTTCTGCAGTGGTTTGAATTATATTCCTAATATCCATCCAGGTTTGGTCAACGTCTTCCTCTGACGCAATTTGTTAAATTTCAATTTTATGTTTTAACTCATCTGCAAATTTCTCTGATATGGATGTTTCTTGTAATCTTTGAGACTAAAGGATGACTGCAAAAAATAATGTATTTTTTTTTTTTTTTTAATTTTAATAAGAATACATTAAATGATAAGATGTAAAATATGCAATAATCAGTGACAACTACATAAAAATAATAATTTTTATAAGGAACCGATCTTATGATAAGAAATAACATATAATGAAAGAATAAGAGAAGACTACAAAAATTTACCTTTTATTTTAATAAGATCTTATGAAAAGAAATTACATATGAGAACAAGTGAAAACTACACTCACACACACGAAAAGTAATCTTTCTAAAATGAACAAATCTGAGGATATGAAATAACATATGGGAGGCTAAAGGCTACACAAAATAATCTTTCAATAAGAACAGATCTTACGAATAACATATGTTAGAGTAAGTGAAATCTACACACACACAAAATATTTAATTTTTTTAACTCTTTGAGTCCCAGGGGGTTTAGCTTCAGAGGCCCAAGGGATAGTCAAGAGAGACGTAAAATCGGCTCATCTTGCGTTCTTTGGGCTTCTAGGTGGGAACCTATGAGCGTATGACTTCTTGGGACTCAAAGAGTTAACAGATCTGAGGGTAAGAAATAACATATCAAGGGAGAATAAGCGAAAACTACAAAACACAATCTTTCTAATATTAACAGTTAATCTTTTGATCTAGTAATTAACACACACAAAAACAACAGCAAATCATGTGTGTATCAATGAATACAGGGCAACTATAACATGTTCTTGTACTCTCTCCGCAGCTGCTGACCTTTGATGTCAACAGTTTTACTGAAGCCAGCAATGTCTATGATCCAAAGATAGTGTTCAATGTGGATAGACCTCGACTTCCGCAGTCTGCTCTCTCACTGACAGTCGACTGTAGCCAGGTATATCTGCTTTTGTCAGATGATATAGTATATAATAGATATAGTATATTTTAGTTCTAAATTTTATTTCTGTTTAGATAAAGTATAATTATAGGCATACAAAAGCTATACCAAAATCAGCCTGTGATTGGCTGTGGGGAAAAACTTTGTTCGCCATAGCTATACCATTCATTGCTTGCATCATTCCATAGCCTTTTAGCTCACTGGACACCAACTTACAGTTGCATTTGTTAGTGGTTCACGAGTATAGTATATTTATAGATATGGTATATTTTTTGGGGTGCTGATTGATCCTGGTTTTTTTTTTTCTGTGTGGCATCTCTCATCAGATATGTTCTGCTGAATCATATTAAAATACAGCAAAGTACAAACATGTGTCCATGTAGCTAAAAGTACACAACACATTGCCATTGTTTCAGTTGAAGTCCTATCACAGAAGTTCTAACATTTTGCCCTGTACAAATTATTTAAAATTACCTTTTGTTTTTTAAATTGCATTAATAGAAACACATCTTTATAATTCTTTGAAACTCTCCACTAAGGAGCTAGAAATATCTTAATCAGGAAAAGTCTGTTCTTTTGTTCCCCTGTGAGCCACACTGGGATGTTGTAGGAATGATACTGCATGTTTTCCCTTCTGTTGATATTTTTTCCTTCTCTTCCAGAAACGAATGCGCCACAAAGAACCCCCAGTGGTCAAGCTATCCTTGGACTTTGGCAAGCTGACCTCCGAAGTGGACATCACCATCATTGACCGTTTGACCAACTTGATCAACCCTGATCTTAGCGGTGGCAGCGGAACCAGTGTTGGGACACAGTTGGTTGATGATGCTTATGGACACGTGAGTGAGGCGACCAGTGCAGTTGACAAATTTCCTGACAGGAACTGTTCCCACACCTGCAGGCAAATTGTTCCTTTAGTTCTAGACTTATATTTTATAGACCAGTTAAAATTCAGTGGGTGATGTGGACACCATCACGCCGGCCATCTTTACTTCCCAGGGTTTTACTTAGTACCCACTTAAGGCTTTGTCAACCTGGGAGCCAAGCCTAGTTTTAAAAAAAAAAGTCTGGCTCCGTTTGGATTCAAACCCACAGCCTTTGATTCCAAGGGGAGCCTCTAGCTGCTTCACTATGGCAGCTGCATTTCCTTAGAACCAAGCTAATGTGTTTATAAATAAAATACAGTACTGCATAAATCCTTAGAAATCCTTAGTTGGCATTTGTAGCTCAGGCATTGTGAACATGCTTTGTAATTCTGAAATGCCAGTTCAATCCCAGCTGTGGGTGATTTGGCAACAGACAGCCTTGCGTTGGTTTTGACAGTGGCAAAACTATCGAAACACAATTGTCAGCCATAACATGCTGGGGTTGGTTCTACAACATTCCGGAAAGCAGGGCTATTCATTTGGTGACCCACCAGCTAAGTCTGGCCAATGGAGACATATCAAGTGGCCTGCGGATCCTTTGCAGATCTGGCTTTTTTTTGTATGCAGACTGTTGGTTCCTTGCCTTGGAGGCAGATACACTCTGACTTTAAAGGAAACACCCATAATTAGCCTCCTCCTATGACATGCTTGTTGGGTCAGGCGGAGAATGGGTCTGTTCTTTGTTCTCTAGAATGGAGTCCCAGAACCCACACAGAAATGGGAATAACTGACCTATGAGGTCTTAATGAGGTCTGATCACCTTCTGCTAGGTTGATGAGGCTATGAAAGATGAGCAGTCGGGAACCAAGATCCACCCATCTGTACAAGTTAAAGCCACACATGCCACCCTTAGAGTCAGGTTAGTCTTGTTTGTATTCTGCTTTCTGTTCTTATTTGTCACTTGTTGTTTTTTGTCTTATTTGTCACTTGTTATTTGTCTTATTTGTCACTTGTTATTTGTCTTATTTCTCACTTGTTATTAGTCTTATTTGTCACTTGTTGTTTTTGTCTTATTTGTCACTTCTTGTTATTTGTCTTATTTGTCACTTGTTGTTATTTGTCTTATTTGTCACTTCTTGTTATTTGTCTTATTTGTCACTTTTTATTTGTCTTATTTGTCACTTTTTATTTGTCTTATTTGTCACTTGTTGTTATTTGGCTTATTTGTCACTTGTTGTTATTTGTCTTATTTGTCACTTCTTGTTATTTGTCTTATATGTCTTATTTGTCACTTTTTATTTGTCTTATTTGTCACTTGTTATTTGTCTTATTTGTCACTTGTTGTTATTTGTCTAATTTGCCACTTCTTGTTATTTGTCTTATTTCCCACTGCTTGTTATTTGTCTTAGTTCTCGCCTGTTGTTGTCTTATTTCTCACTTTTCAGAAGGATGAAGTGCTTTAGAGCAGGGTCATTCAACTAGGTTTACCCAGGGTTGCCCAAGTCCTGGCACATAAGATCATTAATACAATACAGTTGGCAGGTGATCCATGGACCACTTGCTAGACCTCTGCTGGCCATATTTAGCCCCCAGTTGAATAGCCCTGCTTTAGAAAGTACAATATCTGTCTCAGAGGTACAGTGTCATGTCTATCTCAGAGGTACAATGTCTGTCTCAGGGGTACTGTGTCTGTCTCAGAGGTACAGTGTCGTGTCTGTCTCAGAGGTACAGTGTCTGTCTCAGAGGTGCGGTGTCTGTCTCAGAGGTACAATGTCTGTCTCGGAAGTACAGTGTCTGTCTCAGAGGTGTAGTGTCTGTCTCAGAGGTGTAGTGTCTGTCTCAAAGGTACAGTGTCTGTCTCAAAGGTACAATGTCTGTCTCAGAGGTGCAGTGTCTGTCTCAGAGGTACAGTGTCTGTCTCATAGTTACAGTGTCTGTCTCAGAAGTACAGTGTCTGTTTCAGAGGTAAGGTGTCTGTTTCAGAGGTACTGTGTCTGTCTCAGGGTACAGTGTCTGTCTCAGAGGTACAGTGTCTGTCTCAGAGATACAGTGTCTGTCTCAGAGATACAGCATCTGTCTCCAAGTTGACAAATATTTGGTTTAATCCAGCTTTGGGAGATGTTTATAAATAAGGAACTGATAGAAATTCTACTCCTTGCTTTCCCTTGTTGTCTATCAACCTCATATTAGGTTAACCAGGTTAATTGCAGTCCCAGCTTCATACCACAGGGTTCGCCCCATCAGTGATTTATTCCTATGTCAATGAAAACCCACATACAATGTCTATCTGTCCCCTGTGTAAAAAAAAAATTTGACAGACTGCAGTCTTAGAAAATCTAACAGTATACACAGACATTAAATGCATAAGGCAGCCATTAGAAGTGCCACCGCAAACAGTCAGACACCAGAAATATCAACCTCAGATAAGAGCGACAAATAGAAGGATTTGTACGCGTGTTGCACACAATAAAAGTCCAGTAGCTGTTAGATAAAACTAAAATGTACTTAATGGTGACATATCAAAAGGTGGGAATGTATAAACAACAAAACACATATCCACAACAAAACACATATCCACAACAAAACACATATCCACAACAAAACACATATACATAACAAAACACATATCCACAACAAAACACATATCCACAACAAAACACATATCCACAACAAAACACATATCCACAACAAAACACATATACATAACAAAACACATATCCACAACAAAACATATCCCCAACAAAACACATATCCACAACAAAACACATATCCCCAACAAAACACATATCCCCAACAAAACACATATCCACAACAAAACACATATCCCCAACACATATCCACAACAAAACACATATCCACAACAAAACATATCCCCAACAAAACACATATCCCCAACACATATCCACAACAAAACACATATCCACAACAAAACACATATCCACAACAAAACATATCCACAACAAAACACATATCCCCAACACATATCCACAACAAAACACATATCCACAACAAAACATATCCCCAACAAAACACATATCCACAACAAAACACATATCCCCAACAAAACACATATCCCCAACAAAACACATATCCCCAACAAAACACATATCCCCAACACATATCCACAACAAAACACATATCCACAACAAAACAATTTTCACAGCAGAACACATATCCCCAACAAAACACATATCCCCAACAAAACACATATCCCCAACAAAACACATATCCCCAACAAAACACATATCCCCAACAAAACACATATCCCCAACAAAACAACATATCCACAACAAAACAATTTTCCACAACAAAACACATATCCCCAACAAAACACATATCCCCAACAAAACACATATCCCCAACAAAACACATATCCCCAACAAAACACATATCCACAACAAAACACATATCCACAACAAAACAATTTTCACAGCAGAACACATATCCCCAACAAAACACATATCCCCAACAAAACACATATCCCCAACAAAACACATATCCACAACAAAACACATATCCACAACAAAACAATTTTCACAGCAGAACACATATCCCCAACAAAACACATATCCACAACAAAACACATATCCCCAACAAAACACATATCCCCAACAAAACACATATCCCCAACAAAACAATTTTCTTAGCAGAACACATATACTGTTTGTGAATTACAATAAGTGTGTATTGGGACTAGCTGCAGAAGCACAGTGGCTATTATAGTTGCCCACCCATTGTCCTGTGGCTGCATGCAACTCTGTCATTCCCCTACAGTGTGTGAATTCTGAATGCCAGCCATAGTGTTTTGTGTTCACCTCCCATTTTACTATTGGTCAGGGTTATACTAAAGAAATGGAGCTTAGACTATTGATTGGCTACTTCTGCTGCATAATTAGCCTGTTGGTGGTTATGCATTCGTGACTTGTCACACCGGTCATGGATTCCTGTGAGCGTTTGCAGTGAGATGGCTGGGATCGAAAGAGTTAACAGTCCCTTTGGAGTAGTGATTTTTGAAAAGTTGACCTGGGCTTTAGATTCTCTGTAGCCAAAATAGATCTTCTGCTTCTTCTTCTCTTGGACCATTTACCTCAGAGTAGTGTTGGGGGGGAGATATGGGGGTTTGTTTATGTGCTTTTTCCATGCTTTGTACAAGTTGGTGTTCATTTCTGTTAGGTTGCTCCTGATGGCGTCACTCCATAACTTGCCTGGTCTTCCCCTTGCTCTGTGTTCATTATATTTCTTCCGCGTAGCTGTCTGTGGCAGTTGATGCCAGGGCATTAAACAAAATCTCAGAAAAGGAACACATTAGCGACACACAATGTTTGCAAAATAGATACCAGGAAATATTTAAGGAAGTGAGGGAAACCAACTGTTGAGCCTAGACAAATATGAAAAACAGTGCTTAAAACTACTTGGACATTCAAATTGACTGAGACAACAGATCACGTCCTGCAAGACTGTCCCAAGTACAACATACCAAGGCAAAACTTTTCTCCAAGAGAAACACCGGTGCAAGCTAAACTTTACGGGTCACTGAGTGAATTACAACAGACAGTGAAGTTCGTACTAGAGACAACATTGCGGATATAGAACATTTTTTTCAAGTGAATGAAAGAAGAAGAAGTCAAATTGAGTACTGTATTTTACCATTCAGAACATGATGTGTTTTCCCAGTTTTATTCAATTTAAAAGTGAGCTTGCCAGATTGGCTGGATCTTCTATGTGAACAGTAGAGGCACCTGGAAGCCAATCAGAAACCTCATGAAAATAGTTGGTTGCCCACAATATGCCCATCAAATGTATTCTTAACCTCCGAGACCTGTTGCTACCATTGGGCCCACAGGACTGCACACTTACGCTTGAATATTTAACAGTTTTCAGTTCACCTCCAGGGTCTTAACGCTGCGTTTGATGAAGAATGTTGACGATTTTTAACACCCACATGTGATTTGTTTAGTGGAAATTTACTAGGGATTTTGTAATTGTACAGGGAATGTGTCTAAAATATTTTGTTCTTAATTTTGGGCAAAAAATAGAGGTCATCTTATACTTGGCGTTGTCTTATATATGGAAAACAAAATATGGTAATCTAAATGTTTTCAGAGAGGCTAAGACACAGATAACTTATCGGAAACATCAAAACGAGACATTCCTTATGTTTGTCATAAAATCAGAAGAAAAAAACTAAAATATATGACAGCTGAACGATTGTATGAAATGAGAGGTTGAGGAAAACAGCTAAAGAAGATTCTTGACAACCTTTTGTTATGGCATAGAGGTGTGTCAGCACAGAAGTTGGTGCATGCTGTTAGAGATTTTGACTCGGGATCATTCCTGCCAGTTTATATGGCACTTGATGATGGTTGTTGAAGTTGAGAGGTTCGACTTCATTGTACTAGGCTTTACCCCATGTGGCTCAGTCTTTCTCCACAGAGAGCATCACATAAAACCTGTACTCCATAGCTCCAGTGATGATCTCAAGAGATCTTTGTAAAAACTGCGCCCCATAAACTGAATGCCGCATTCATGAAATGAGCCTTCAGAGTGTGAGGCAGATAACTTGCCCATGGACACTCTCTAGATCAGGGCTATTCAACTAAGTTTATCCAAGGGCCAAAATTTTGAAAACGCAGATCATAACGGGCCAGATGCCTGAGCCCAAGCATAGAAAAAAATGTATATAAAACAACTGGCAATGATCAGCGGGCCACTTGCTAGGTCTCCGCGGGCCAGATTTGGCCCACGGGCCGCCATTTAAATAGCCTTGCTCTAGATGATGATGGCATGAGTGTTCTTGTTTACAGATTCCCCATTCCAGACCTGCGGGAGGATCCGCCGGCCCAGGCCCGGGAGTGGTGGCGCCGCCACCTTCACAAGGAGATTCTGGTACTAGAGATGGAAGCACCCGAGGCCATGACCAATATTAGACCAGACGAGCCCTTACAGCTGGCCCTCCAGGTGTTCAAGATTAGTGGTGGGTCACTGGGGATGGGGATCTTTCATGTCTTTAGTCTTCTCTCAGCAGTTAGTGGTGGGTCACTGGGGATGGGGGTCTTTCATGTCTTTAGTCTTCTCTCAGCAGTTAGTGGTGGGTCACTGGGGATGGGGGTCTTTCAAGTCTTTAGTCTTCTGTCAGAGTTAGTGGTGGGTCACTGGGGATGGGGGTCTTTCAAGTCTTTAGTCTTCTGTCAGCAGTTAGTGGTGGGTCACTGGGGATGGGGGTCTTTCAAGTCTTTAGTCTTCTGTCAGCAGTTTTCTGTGTTTGTGACAGAGAGACAGAGAGAGAGACAAAGAGAGAGCGAGACACAGAGAGAGAGAGATAAGAGAGAGACACAGAGAGGGTGTGAGAGAGAGACAGAGAGAGGAGAGAGAGAGAGAATCTGTGTGTGTATGAGTGAGAGACAGAGAGGGAGGAGAGAAAGAGAGAGAGTGGGAGAGAGAGAGAGAGAATCTGTGTGTGTATGAGTGAGAGAAAGAGAGAGAGAACATATAAAAGAAGAAAGGGCCTCTTTACATGCCACTGGTGTATGGATGATGTGGTCAACATCTCACTGAACATCTTTACTTCCAAAGACTTCACCAGCTACCCTAGTGCTCTTGTCTGGCCACACATATTTTAACATGTTGTCCTTGCAGTCTGTTTATCGTTGCAGATTCTATGTGTAATGGTCTCACAGGATATCACAGCAGTCTTAACCCTTTTGCACAGATAACCCTTTAAAGAAACCCATGCACTTTGACATTTTACACACAAAATAAATCCTACAGAAGGATCACAACTAAATGTAATAAAAACAAAAAAAATTATATTTACATACGTTTGTTTTCCTAAAGCATATAAAACGGAAAAGTCAATAAACATAAACAGAGCAGAGAATTAAACTACTTTGTTCCCTTGAGTAAAAAAAAAAAAAATGGTGATTCATACAATTCTTTACTATAAAGAGCCAGTTTGAACAACGGCTGTGAGCCCTGGACAATTAGTAAACAAGCTGTAGAATATCTTGAGGCCTCGGAGATGTGGTTTTACAGAAGAATCCTTAAAATTCCTTGAATAGCTTCTTATTGCAACCAAGTGCTCAAAAAAAAATAAATATCAGTAAGAGGCAGTCATTGTGTTTGTTATCATGTTATGAGAATTGGGAACCTGGAGCATGCTATGACCACTGGAAAGATCAGTGGAAAGAGACAGCATAAGAAGTTTCTTGACAGCCTTTTGTCGTGGCATAGAAGGGTGTGAGAACATGACCTGATACACATAGTTGCAGATTATGGAGAGGGATGATCGCCCATTAACGAGGCATTTTGAGGATTAGCCAAAGGAGCAATTCTGGTTTAGTGGCTTCTGAGGGACGAGCAGCGGATGGCAATGCAGGATGAGATGCTTTACATGACCAAAGCATTGAGGGTGTGACCATTTTTTTTCTGTCTGCCAGGGTGTCTTATCCTACACTTACTTTAATTCTCGTAAAATATAATATGCTAAACCCCAAGAGATACAAATGATATTTCTTTATTTTGTGTCTTTTTCCAGCCTATTTACAGGAAGACATCAACACAAACCCTGTTCTTTTTGGGGAGGTCAAAGTTGAGGATCCAAAGGCAACGCCTTATGATGGACACCACTTTAATTGGCCTCGGTAAAAAACTTTCTTTTAATTGTAAGCCAAAGTTGCGTCTAACTAGATGAAAAATTATCACCATGTGACAGAGATTCTTTGCAGAATGTTTTACCTGTAGCAGTTAGCACATCTCAGTTTAGAAAAATATTCTTCAGTTTAGTATTTCTCAGTCTAGAAATATTCTGTCACTTTTGTAACTTTTACATTAGTGCCGTTAACATTCTTCTTCTTCTTCAGCATTCCGAACCCTTGAGGTTCGTCACTGCAGATATCACCTGCCTTCACTCACCTCTCTGGTTGGCCTTCTCTTTCCAGTCAGTGACACCAAGTGTTTGTTGGTCTGTTTGGATGTTATCTCTTCAGTGTCTTCTTGGTCTGCCTCGTCATCTATGACCATTCAGCTCTCTTGTGTAAACAGTTTTTACCTCTCTGTTATCTGACATTCTTTCAATATCCCCACCCCCCCCCCCCCCCCCCCCCCCCCACCCCTGCCATTTCAGTCTGTTAGCCGTTATGATACCAGTGATCATGGTTTTTTAAACAGATTATGGATTTTTTTTTCCAATTCCTTCCTGATTTTACTTCTTTTGACCACTAAATTAGTCCTTGTCAGGCATCTCGTTTCTATGGTTACTCATGTTCTTTTTCTGGTTTTTGTGTGTGTGAGTGACCATGTCTGGCACTGGTAACATAGAGTGGGAATAAATATGCTTTGTGTGAGATGTTTCTTTGTGTTGTTTAAGAACATCCCAATACTTAGTTTTCTTCACTGAATCAGATATTAATTTGTTCATCCATTTTGCCATGTTCTGTGAATGTCAAGAGCCAGAAAAAAGTAATACTGTTGTGTTCTTTTAGGTTTGTTGTTTGCTGGAGCAATAAATCCAACTCTGTCCTTGAAGCTGGCGAAGCTGGGGAGTCGGACAATTCAGCTCACAGCATTGACAGCTACTTGGACTCTAGCCTGCTGAAGAAGGAGTCAGGACCCTTCAGCCAGAAGAAGAGCATGTACGCCAGGGATGATTTGTCCTTCAGTGAGCAGCAGACGGCACCAGTCAATGATGAGGTCAGTGCTGCTTGTCGTGTTAGGCTTGCTGTTTTAATTTCCTGTCCTTTTGTTGCTGTTTTGTCATTCTTAGTAAGAATGATCAAGAGGGGGGCAGGCAGGGGAGATGAGCACTAACAGTTATTGCAATGGTGGATATTTTCACCCAGTTTAGGATGGTTGGGGGGAAGGCCCAAAGCTGACCTAAAACACCGGATTTAACGAGAATCTGGAGATAGGTGAAAACCACTAGTTATCACGGGGACCACGATGATGCGACCCAAGGTCGCCACGTGAAAAGTAAAGGACCACCACGTGTTGTCACGTGAAACGAACCCGTGGTATAAGTCAGACTTGACTCTGGTCAAGTTTAGTTTGTGTCGACCTGTTGGAGTGAGAGGACGTGCGACTGAAAGTGAGAATGCCAACGTGAGAGTGCTTGTGGAGAAAGGAGACCCTGCCGACGAAGTGTGAAGCCGAGATCGACAATGCCAGTCTGTGAGATGGCCAGAACCTCAACGTGAATCCATGGGAGCCAACTTTGGTCAGTGAATGCTTGAAGAAGACTGTTCGTTGAAGGCTGCGTGAGTTTGGGTACGAGAGCTGTTTGCTAGGACACCGACAGGACATTCTTGTATGTAAGTGTAAATACGTCAATAAACTCATGTCTCGTAAGCTCACATCGGTGTCGGCTTGTGCCAGTTGTGTAACGTGGAGCGTGTGAGAAGATCATCCACCACACACGCATGAACACTACCTAGACAATGAGAAGAAACACACACCACTTATTACAGTTATGCAAGAAAGGAACGTAAAGTGTCAATTTATTTTTGTGATTGAAGCAAAATTACTAACAACAGAAAATATCTGTGTCACCGGGTGGAGGAGGAGAGTGACACAAGAGAACAAGGCAAATGTAGACACTTAAGGTTAGAAAAGGAAAGACTAAAACAGTACTGTAAAACATCCCAAAATCCTAGTATAGAACAAGAAACACTAAACAATATTATAAAGTGCCTTTTCATTCAAAATAATAGAAGAAGGACTTAACAGTATTGTAAAGTAACTTTTTTTTTCGATCCCACGTAGAAAAGGAAACACTAAGCAATATAGTAAAATATCTTTTTTTTTTTTCCCCCACATAGAAAAGGAAACACTAAGCAATATAGTAAAATATCTTTTTTTCTAAGCAATATAGTAAAATATCTTCTCTCCCCCCCCCCCCCCCCCCCACCCCCACCACATAGAAAAGGAAACACTAAGCAATATAGTAAAATATTTTTTTTTTCCACATAGAAAATGAAACACTAAGCAATATTGTCAAGTATATATTATCGCACAAAGAAATGCCTTTTCACTCTACTGCTATATTCAGGTTCTACTTCTTTCTTCCTATTGACATAACTTCTGTCTTTTCAGTGTTGATTCTCATATAATTTGTTTTACATTCTTCATGCAAGAATCTATGGCAAAGCACAAGTAAATTGGTTAAAGTGGCTGTATCTGCAGTCAAGGCCTGGTCATCAGTAAATAATAATTTGTTGATGTTACTATTATTTTAATTCCTTGGCTTGACATATTTGCTTATACTGTCAATGCAGGTGATAAACAAGAGTAATGATAAGACACATGCCCTCTCAAGATAAAACACTGAACAATATTGTAAAGTACCTTTCCATCCCAGAGAGAAGAAGAAACCCTAAACATCAGAGCACCCTTTCAAGCTGTGAATCTGCAACCATGACGAGATTGTAAGAACAACATGTTAAAAGGGATGTGGCAAGACAAGAGTGCTGTGCAGGAAGCCGAAGAAGAATAAAAAAATCAACACAGAACTGGTGTCATGAGCCTCACCACGCTGCAGAATCCAAGCACCTATAGATTTAATGGTTCATGAGGATAATCTGTTGACTAATTAATTAATTTACTTAACACACTGCAGAATATCTTGGGTAGACAAAGACTAAACAATACTGCAAAACTTGCAGACTCCCAGACAGAAGATAAGACACTAAACATTATTGTAAAGTACCTTGTCATCCCAGACAGAAAAAGAAACACTAAACACTAGGGTACCTCTTCATCTTGGGCTAAGAGAGGAAAGTTTGTAAACATCATCATCATCATGTAGCAGGTCCTTTGCAGAACGTCGCTCTCATCACAGTCTGCCTGAAAAAAACTCGGTCTCTCACCAGTTCTCCCGCCTCATGAACTTTCACACTCAAGGAGTCACTTATATCCTGTGCCCATCTTCGTGTCGGTCGGCCCCTGCCCCTCCTTCCTGGTACCATGCCTTGTGCTATAATTTTTTTCCAATCCGTCGTGGCGCTTGATATGACCAAAATATTTCAGCTTTCGAGCAAGGATGCTGTTTATTAGCCAGTCTTCCTTGATGTTCAGATCTTTTAAGATGTCAGTATTTCTCATCTTCTTTGTCCAAGATATTCTGAGAATCTTTCTATGGCATTTCAGCTTAAAAGCCCCTATTCTCTTTCTTAAGGACTGAGAGATAGTCCACGACTCACATCCGTATGTAATCAGATTGTAAACAGATTGTTTAATTTAAATTCTTGTTCTCTAAATTCTTCAGATGGTTATGCCAGGGAATGCCCGTGAGCTGAAACATTTCCGTGAGGAGTGTATGGGTCGAACCTCCATGTCCATCGAAGTGACGGCTCCTTGTGTTCTGGCCTACATGCACAGTCGAGAGTTCCTGGAATTGCTCTATAACAGGTTCGAAGAGTTCCATCCTAGTGTTTGTTTACCCTGTTTGTTTTTTTTTTTTTTTTTTTATTGTTAACTGTTGCATCTGATTAGTTATCCGATAGTACTGGCTATATGGTCATGTGAAAAACATATTTTCATCTTTATTCCTTTCCTTCTCCTCTTATGTGTGTTCCTCTTCCACTTCCTCTTCTACTTTTTTCTTCTGTTCCTCCTTTGCCATCTTCTATTCTATCTTATGCTTCTGTCTGTTTTCCCCTTTGACTCTTCCTCCTCCTCTTCTACCTCCTCCTCACCTTATTTTTCTTATTCTTCTCCTTCTTCCTCTCCCATTTTCTTCTTCTGCTGTTCAATCTTTCTGCTTTATCACTGCTGCTTTATCACAGCTGCTTTATCACAGCTGCTTTATCACTGCTGCTTTATCACTGCTGCTTTATCACAGCTGCTTTATCACTGCTGCTTTATCACTGCTGCTACAGCTGCTGCTACTTGTTTCTTCTCTACCATGGCTGCTGTCACTCACCTCCTTCAGGAACACTATCATCATTTTTCTTCTTTCATTCAGAGTTGATCACACATAGTTGTCTGCAAGGAGCGGTGGAACAGTTTTTGTGTGAAGAAGTCAAGTCATGCACCTAGAAATTAGTGTAATTATTTATCAGTTAATCAGTTACGAATTAATCAGTTAATCAGTTACGAATTAATCAGTTAATCAGTTACGAATTAATCAGTTAATCAGTGAATTGATTAATAGATCCATTTATTGTTAGTTTTCAGTTGATTGGCTAAAGGAAGTTCTGACTTCTCTGCAAATAGTTCACTCCATAGTTCCTGCATTCCTGTGCTCTTTGCGTCCCTTGTGAAAAATAATGCCTTGATTGTAGAACTACTCATGTGCTCATATCTAGTTCAGCTGGATCTGCACCACTGCGTGGTGAATTGATACTGACAAGGCAGATGTGGTCAAGGCCCCTTTGGGATCAAGCAACGAAATCAGAGATAGAAGATTATTATAGCCTGGAGAGAATGAGACCCCTGGGTGTAACCAGAGGGTCTGGTCGGCTTACTGCACTCAGAGGAAAGTCAAGACGAACATATAACCAGATTGTGACCGGTACCATCAGTATTAGAACTCTGCGCTGGCTGCTGAAGATGAGGAGGGAGCATGCATGGAAATGCCCCAAGTGCTGTGATGGTAATTCTTGACTCAACTCAACTCATATCTAGTTTAATTAACAAAAATTATGTTTCAAAATGGAGTCTTGATGTGAGAATGGATGGCTGCTTTTTGAATGAAGAGGAAAACTTGAAATGTACTCTTCTGACACTCAACGAAAGTCACTTGTAAGATAATTCTCCTTTTCTGAAACATTTCTTTATGTGCCTGTAGAACCTAATTATTTCTTGTTGATCTCCCACTACAAACTGGCAAGTCGTAAACAGATGAGTTTGTCTACAGGTTCAACAATGACCTTCTGATGTGGGAACCAAGACCGCCAAGGTCCCGTTCTTATCTCAGCAGTCTCATTCCCTCCAGCACGGACCTCAACGTCATGCATATGTTCCGACATCGCTATGGTGACTTCCCATCTACTGTGGGTAAGTTTGGATGTACATTTTGGATGTAAATATTCATTCCTTGTCCTGTGGGCCTTTAAATGTCACAGGGCTCTGTGTCAGAGTTGATTGAAAATACCTGAGACAGAAGGTTGTGAATAGACATGACTGCCAGCACCACATGACTGGACTTTAAGAAGAAGAAGGGCTTGCTCTCTATTTCTCTATTTCGTTCTGTCCTGTGCAGTCACTTGAATATCATGGATGGAATTCAGTCCAGCAGCTTTGGCTTCTTTCATCAACCTTCACCTTAGGGTTTCTTTTGGACGTCCACATTTCGTCAGTTCTTCTATTTCCCATTTTAATGCCTGTCTGGTGATTCTCTGTTTCTCTCTACTCTGGATATGTCCTATATAATGCTGTCTTCTTTTATTCGTTCATTCCTTGGCACCTTTCCGTCTTTCCAGACGATAGTGTTATTTTGCGCTGTGAGGAGGCATGAGACTCACAGCCCATGGCGAGTGTGACTAGCAAGACCCGCCCGTGTCAAGAAAAGTCTTCCACAATGATAGCATGGGATTTCAGGACCATTGAAAACAACATTTGTGTTTAATCCGTTTTTTTTTTCAGAGGCTCAGCACTCATCCTTTCTGCAATCATTTCTTCCTTCAGTCTCATTCCCTTCCTGAAATGCCCTTTCCACACAACACGGTCCATGGCATTTTGTTCCCATGAGTCCGCCTCAATTCCTGTATCATTCATGTTCCGCTCCAGGGATGAAGTTTTTCCTCTCTATAGCACAAAGCCAGGGCAGTATTGTAGAGACTATAAGTTGCCCATGCATAATGATCCCTCCCTCGATCTGCCTTGTTTACTCCAAAGGAAAGATAAAACCAGTACGTTTAGAACGAGGCAGGTTGCAGAAGCTGGCGAATCAGAAGAGCAGAGCTCTATCTGTCTGCCTGCCAGAGCTTCCCTCCTAGACCAGCTGTCTTCTTTTATAAAGCTCTTGATGTTACAGTGCAAATAAAGTTGACGGGAAAATCAGTAAATAAATATCTGATGAAAAATCTTTCTTATAGGAACACTTTCAGTGTGCTTGTACATGTGTCTGGATTTAGTCGGGGCTAACAAATGTAAATTTTAAATGGGACATTAAGGGGCATTTCGTTTGATTATAACTGGCACAGGCTGCAGTAATTATTGGGTGACCTGTTTACTGTGACATTGACATCTTGACTGCCGACCCACAGTTTCAGTGAAAATTTTGAAAATCTGTCAACAGAAGATGCCCTTACTAGCACAGGACTGCATGTGACACCTGGCTGGTGGAGCCGTTTGATGTGCCCTAATTATAACTTCTTGGAAACTCAGCAAGACTAGAAGAATGCAACTCCCTCCGAGACCAGACAAGTGGAACACCTTGTACGGAGGAAAAGAACAGCTTGTGAAAACATGTAAATTCCACTACATGGCATTGGGCCAAAGGGCAAAAGCTCATGTGTCACTGGATCGATAACAACAATAACAGCAACAACTTCTTGGAGGTTGAACAGGGTATCTAGGATCTGTCTTTTTGGTCTGTCGTTCAGATTGAGATTTTAAAATCTCAGCATGTTGTGGTAAACCTGTAGGTGGGAGCCCGGAGGGGACAAACTGGTCGATCGATTGAACCTACAAAAAAGAGAGCTGTTTTGAATCTGCTCTAACACAGGGTTATTGATCTTTCGATCTCAGCTTCAGGTGACCCGACCTAAAATAAACTGAAGGATCTTTTTTTTTTAAATGTCAGTGGCGCATTGGGCACATGAGAAAATCAGAGGTAAAGGATCCTTTTCCATGCCTTGAGGCATATTGGGCTAGACTTATATTTTATAGACCAGTTGGCACTCGGAGGGGGGATGTAGTCAGCATTACATCGGCCGTCTTTACTAGTCAGGGGTTTACCTGGCAACCATTTAAAGCTGGGTCCACTTCGGAGGCAAGGTCAGTTTTTGGCACCCCAAAAAAAACTTTCTTAAGTCTTCCAAAAACTGAGGCTTCTGATGTTGATGATTCTTGTTTGTACTCTGTTTCCGAAACTGAGGCCTCTGATGATGTTGATGATTCTTGTTTGTACTCTGTTTCAGAAACTGAGGCCTCTGATGATGTTGATGATTCTTGTTTGTACTCTGTTTCAGAAACTGAGGTCTCTGATGATGTTGATGATTCTTGTTTGTACTCTGTTTCAGAAACTGAGGTCTCTGATGATGTTGATGATTCTTGTTTGTACTCTGTTTCCGAAACTGAGGCCTCTGATGATGTTGATGATTCTTGTTTGTACTCTGTTTCAGAAACTGAGGCCTCTGATGATGTTGATGATTCTTGTTTGTACTCTGTTTCAGAAACTGAGGTCTCTGATGATGTTGATGATTCTTGTTTGTACTCTGTTTCAGAAACTGAGGTCTCTGATGATGTTTATGATTCTTGTTTGTACTCTGTTTCAGAAACTGAGGCCTCTGATGTTGATGATTCTTTTTTGTACTCTGTTTCAGAAACTGAGGCCTCTGATTCTGATGATGATGAATCTATGCTGTATTCTGTCCATGAGCAACATGGCAGCCCAGCAGACGGCAAGCAGACATCCCCAAAACTTCTCAACAAGATGTGCTTCAGTTTGAGCATTGGCAGAGGAAAGCTCTTGGCCGTGATTCCTCATGTGGTAAATTTCACTGGCTCCCCATTCTGTCCCCCTCCTCTCCCTCAATTTGTCTTATCTTTGAGGACATTTTAATCAACAGTCTGATGTCTGACGCATGCAAGTCATTAAAAAAAATGTATTATGCTTTCGTCCCTACAAGAGCAGTTGGTATGTTTTTTTTGTAGTTTACAGCTAGGTTGCAGTATATTTGTCTGCCAGCCTGACACTTCTGATTTCAGCAAACTACAGAAATTTGATATAGTATGCCAGAAGGCATAAACATCACAGCCCCGCTATCATGAGGAAGAAAAATACGAAGTGGTTCATGATACTACAATCTTGGTTCAGGATTCTACAATGGTGGTTCATGATACTACAATGGGGGTTCATGATACTACAATGGTGGTTCATGATACTACAATGGGGGTTCATAATACTACAGTGGTGGTTCAGGATTCTACAATGGTGGTTCATGATACTACAATGGGGGTTCATGATACTACAATGGGGGTTCATGATACTACAATGGTGGTTCATGATACTACAATGGTGGTTCATGATACTACAGTGGCGGTTCATGATACTACAATGGCAGTTCATGATACTACAGTGGTGGTTCATGATACTACAGTGGTGGTTCATGATACTACAATGCTGGTTCAGGATACTACAGTGGTGATTCATGATACTACAATGGTGGTTCATGATACTACAATGGTGGTTCATGATACTACAATGATGGTTCATGATACTACAATGGTGGTTCATGATACTGCAATGGTGCGTCATGATACTACAATGGTGGTTCATGATACTACAATCTGGGTCATAACGCAGAACATTTAGAGAAAGAGGTTCATCAGAGAGTCACTTTTTTCTTCTTCTTTGGAATAGTCCAGAAAGGCAGTGCAGTAGGGAGGTGCACTGGTCATGCCAGCTCATCATCATCATCATTAATCAGGGGGTCCTTTACAGAACTTCTCTCTCATCACGGCATGCTTGACAGTCTCTATTTCTCTAGCTGATCTCCATCTCTGTGTCAGAAGAATATATATTCATCGACCAAGAAAGAAATGGGTGAAGGGAGTAAAAGAGAGATTACAGAAAGGCAGTATGAAATTAAAACAAGCTAGAGCTTGTAGCAAAAGACAGGAAACTACATCTAACTGTATATAAGTAGAAGGAAACTGGATAACGTTGGGATCACTGCAAAGATCTTTGGAGAGACACAGGAAGACAGCATGAGAAGATTCTTGACAAAGTTTTGTCATGGCATGAAGGGGGTCAACACATGAATTGATACACGCAGTTGCAGATTGTGGAGAGGCATAATAGACCACTCCAAACGGCAAGGCACTTGATGATGATGTGCTTTCATCGTCATTGCCCCTGTCCTCGCCAAAGTCCAAACGGATGAAGAACAAGGACTGGCTTACAGCCAGTAAACAAAGAAGAAGAACAATGGACAATGAAGAACTAAGAACAATGGATAATAAAGAACTAAGAACAATGGACAATGAAGAACTAAGGACTAAGAACAATGTACAATAAAGAACTAAGAACAATGGACAATGAAGAAAAAAAGAACAATGGACAATAAAGAACTAAGAACAATGGACACTGAAGAACTAAGAACAATGGACAATAAAGAACTAAAACAGTGGACAATAAAGAACTAAGAACAATGGACAATGAAGAACTAAGAACAATGGACAATAAAGAACTAAAACAGTGGACAATAAAGAACTAAGAACAATGGACAATGAAGAACTAAGAACAATGGACAATAAAGAACTAAAACAGTGGACAATAAAGAACTAAGAACAATGGACACTGAAGAACTAAGAACAATGGACAATAAAGAACTAAAACAGTGGACAATAAAGAACTAAGAACAATGGACACTGAAGAACTAAGAACAATGGACAATAAAGAACTAAAACAGTGGACAATAAAGAACTAAGAACAATGGACAATGAAGAACTAAGAACAATGGACAATAAAGAACTAAAACAGTGGACAATAAAGAACTAAGAACAATAGACAATAAAGAACTAAGAACAAAGGACACTGAAGAACTAAGAACAATGGACACTGAAGAACTAAGAACAATGGGCACTGAAGAACTAAGAACAATGGGCACTGAAGAACTAAGAACAATGGGCACTGAAGAAATAACAACAATAGTAGACACAGTACCAGTAACTGATTTCATAGAACATCAAAGAATCAAATGGTTTGGTCATCTGGTCAGGATGGAACAAAATCAGCCAGCAGCTAGAACATACTACATGAGAACAGCAGGCTACAAGGCAAGAGGCTGACCAAAGAAGAGATGGGTAGAGGGAGTAAAAGAGACACTAAAGACAGACAGTATGACATTAACAACAAGCTACGCAATTACTAAAAGACAGGAAAACAATCTTAACTGTCTCTGTAGGTCTTTAGGGAATAGGCAGCATGGCAAAAGAAAAAGATAAAAATGACAGATTTTAAACCTAGAAGAAGATAACAATGAAAGATGTTAAACCTAGAAGAAGATAACAATGACAGATGTTAAATCAAGAAGAAGATAACAATGACAGATGTTAAACCTAGAAGAAGATAACAATGACCGATGTTAAACCTAGAAGAAGATAACAATGACAGATGTTAAACCTAGAAGAAGATAACTACGACAGATGTTAAACCTAGAAGAAGATAACAATGACAGATGTTAAATCTAGAAGAAGATAACAATGACAGATGTTAAATCTAGAAGAAGATAACAATGACAGATGTTAAATCTAGAAGAAGATAACAATGGCAGATGTTAAATCTAGAAGAAGAGAACAATGAAAGATTTTAAACCTAGAAGAAGATAACAAATACAGAGTTAAACCTAGAAGAAGATAACAATGACAGATGTTAAATCTAGAAGAAGATAACAATGACAGATGTTAAATCTAGAAGAAGATAACAATGACAGATGTTAAACTTAGAAGAAGATAACAATGACAGATGTTAAACCTAGAAGAAGATAACAATGACCGATGTTAAATTTAGAAGAAGATAACAATGACAGATGTTAAACCTAGAAGAAGATAACAATGACAGATGTTAAACCTAGAAGAAGATAACAATGACAGTTGTTAAATCTAGAAGAAGATAACAATGACAGATGTTAAACCTAGAAGAAGATAACAATGACAGATGTTAAACCTAGAAGAAGATAACAATGACAGATGTTAAACCTAGAAGAAGATAACATTGACAGATGTTAAACCTAAAAGAAGATAACAATGACAGATGTTAAACCTAGAAGAAGATAACAATGACAGATGTTAAACCTAGAAGAAGATAACAATGACAGATGCTAAACCTAGAAGAAGATAACAATGTCAGATGCTAAACCTAGAAGAAGATAACAATGACAGATGTTAAACCAAGAAAAGATAATAATGACAGATGTTAAACCTAAAAGAAGATAATAATGACAGATGTTAAACCTAGAAGAAGATAACAATGACAGATGTTAAATCTAGAAGAAGATAACAACGACAGATGTTAAATCTAGAAGAAGATAACAATGACAGATGTTAAACTTAGAAGAAGATAACAATGACAGATGTTAAACCTAGAAGAAGATAACAATGACCGATGTTAAATTTAGAAGAAGATAACAATGACAGATGTTAAACCTAGAAGAAGATAACGACGACAGATGTTAAATATAGAAGAAGATAACAATGACAGATGTTAAACCTAGAAGAAGATAACAATGATAGATGTTAAACCTAGAAGAAGATAACAACGACAGATGTTAAATCTAGAAGAAGATAACAGTTGACAAATGTTAAACCTAGAAGAGGGACTGAGCCTCGAGAGGCAGGGGGTAAGAAGTGTTGGTGTTGTGGGTAGTGGGTTTCCCCCCTTACTTCACCCTAGGTCTAGTGAATATCTGTTCACGAAAGGAGCGTCCATTGTGGTGTCAGCCTCTTGACCTAGCAAAACCTCTCTTACCTCAAGACCATTGTGCGTGGCGAAGAGTCACAGCCTCCCTAGGTAGTCCCGGTAACTGGGGGTGCGAATCCCCAGGCAAAACACAATGGATCTAGAGGAGCAAACCTCGATAATAAACCCGGTGCACCACACCGTACTGCCCCCTGTGGGAGGGAAGGAGCCAGAGGTGTAAAGTCTAGGAATGGAAAAGTATGCTAACCCCCCTGAATACCGGAAACTATCGTGAAGGCACAGGGACTCAGGACGTGACGATCCAGTTGCCCCAACTACTCATGCTTAGGCCATGCTTAGAGACATGAAGAGCTAACCTGCAGGCAATCTGGTGGCGGGGAATGAGCACACTGTGAGCCCCACCTTAGCTACGTGTTAAAGGGAAGGCAGACACAACCATATTTCCTTTAGAACTGGTACAGGGCATTTCTAGCTGCTGCCCGGGAAGGTAGGTAATCCACAGACACCCCAGCACCACAATGCCATGAATATGTCAAAATTTACTACATGGCATTGGGCCAAAGGGCGAAAGCTCATGCGCCGCTGGATCGATAACAACAACAACAACAAACCTAGAAGAAGATAACAAGGACAGATGTTAAACCTAGAAGAAGATAACAATGAAAGATGTTAAACCTAGAAGAAGATAACAATGACAGATGTTAAATCAAGAAGAAGATAACAATGACAGATGTTAAACCTTGAAGAAGATAACAACGACAGATGTTAAATCTAGAAGAAGATAACAATGACAGATGTTAAACCTAGAAGAAGATAACAACGACAGATGTTAAATCTAGAAGAAGATAACAATGACAGATGTTAAACTTAGAAGAAGATAACGACAGATGTTAAATCTAGAAGAAGATAAAAACGACAGATGTTAAACCTAGAAGAAGATAACAATGACAAATGTTAAACCTAGAAGAAGATAACAATGACAGATGTTAAACCTAGAAGAAGATAACAATGACAGATGTTAAACCTAGAAGAAAATGAACTGTTCAGTTTGTTGTTAGTATTGATTGCTCATGGTTTTACTTTTTTGTGTCTAACTGAAACTTACAGGAGCAGTCACCAAAAGCAGACCTGCATGCGGAACTGTTGATCACCCTGAAGGATGGCCTGCTGTTTTCTGTGAACCAGCATGGTGGTGACCCTGACCTTAAATATCTCTGTTTGCAGGTCAACAACGTACAAATGTATCATAATGGTGAGGCTTGAGCGCTGGCTTATTATTGTTGTTATTGTTCTTGCTGAGTTAAGAACCGACATCATAGCCCTTAGCACATTCTCATCCCAAAGGGCTGCGTTAGCTCAGTTGATAGGAGACTCACTTTCAAATCCAGCTGTGACTCGCCGCAGTCCACGGCTGATGTTTGAAACTGGGCGGTACCCGGGGTTCACCCAGCCTCTAGAAAAAACGGGTACCAGAGTTAACATTCTGGGGTAAATGGACGAACGTCGCTGTAGCTATGGAGTTGCGTGCAGCCAGCGGCACAGGCGGACAGTTTCTTATCAACTATCCATACTGGTGGCAGAGCACTTATGGTTTATAACCATGTGCAATGATGCTGGTTCACATCTTCCGACTTTACCTTTACCTTTTTTTTTTACATTCCCATCAGCGCTGTATTCCCCCTTTTCAGCAGCAAGCACAGAGTTCACATTCTGATGGTGCCAGTAACAGTCTGTTTATCTGTCAGTCTGCCCCCTCCCCTAAGTGTTGAGTGACAGTCAGATCGTCTGATCACACCTCGCTGCACCAGTCTCATCAGACTGTTATGATCTATTTGTGCCTTCGCATTGTTTACTCATCCCTAGAGAGTCCTTACAATATCCAGCTTGTCGTCCATCACTTGACCCCCAAGTTGTGCTGAACCAGCCAGTCTATCTGCCTGTTGTTATTATTGTGCGTGTCCATTGAAGCAGTTCACTGTTGCTTGTAATAAATATTTATCATGCTGTTTACTTACTAATTACTGATTTAGGAATAAAGATCATACCACACCGGGCATACACTTAGGGGCTCCGTCTCCCGCAGCAAGTGTAGATGCTGACTGTTCTAGTAGCTCACTGATGTACAGTTATTCTGTTCCTGTCCGAAATCATTTCTTTCTGTATCCAGATCATGTTGTTTTCATTTAACATCCTGTCTTTCATTAGCATTTGCTCATTCAGAGTCTGCAAATTGCATTTGATCTTGTCAGTTCTTTCTTAAGCTAACCCACGAAGAGAACTGATTGCCAGCATCAGTAGGAGACAGCCTACATTCTTCAGGCATGTCATGAGAATAAGAAAGCTGGAGTTCATCATGATGATGGGAAAGCTGGAGTTCATCATGATGATGGGAAAGCTGGAGTTCATCATGATGATGGGAAAGCTGGAGTTCATCATGATGATGGGAAAGCTGGAGTTCATCATGATGATGGGAAAGCTGGAGTGTAAAAGAGGCAGAGGAAGGTTGAGTGAGGAGATGCTGGGCACTTTGACATCATAGCATAGAAGATCATCTGATTGAAACTACGTGAGACAGTGTTATTGATAGACATGACAGACGTGACCACCAATGCCACATTGCATGGACTATAAGAAGAAGAGAAGAAGAAACTATTTCTTTCTCCTTGTTTCTCTCTCTAGTCATCTGTAGAACTCTCTGTATCTATATCTGTCTTTTATCTCTGCAATTCTTTCTGTATTTCTCTGTTTTTTCTTTAGTCTACAATTCTTTCTATATCTCTGTTTATTTCTTTCTTTAGTGCCTGCAGTTCTTCCTTTGTCTTTTAGTTAAGTAATTTCTGCTATATCTCTACGTCTTTTTTTTTTCTGTCATCTTTGTAATTTTTTTCTCATCTGTATCACTCCCCAACTCAGTAACCTGTTATGTCTCTCTGTTTTGTGTATGTGTGTTCATGCATCCGAGCGCATGTGTGTGTATGCGCGCGCTGAGTTGTTCATCCTCTGTCTTTGTGTGTGTGTGTGTGTGTCACTCTGTGTTGTCTTTTCCCAATTAATAATCTCTTCTCAGTCTGTATGATTATGTGTCTGTTTCACTGTGTTTCTGTTCTTCTTGTATCTCATCACTTTTCTCTTGTTACTCAGTTATTCTCTTTCATTCACTTACTCAGTCACTCATCTAATTCTCTGTAATCTTTTTCATTCTTTCACATTTTGCCTCACTCAGTCTCCTTCCTTCATTCTTACATATTAAGTTATTTCATCTTTATTGTTCATTCTCTCACTCTCTACTTATTATGCGTGAGCACCTGCAGTAGCGGGAAAACTCATTATTTCACAGCCAGTAATATTGTTTATCTCCACTTTCCTAGGCTGTGTGATGCTACCGGTTCCGGTGGGTACTTTAGACCACATCAGAGACAAGATCCCCCAGCATCTGAATCCCAGGATCTGCCGCTCGGACCGCTGGGTGTCAGACAAAGTCCAGGGTTTGGCTGGTTATGGAATCGACAGCCCTGACATGCTAACACTTGTGGTCAAGACTAAGCTGGACACACTTAATAACTTGAAGGTTTTTAAAAAATGCCACTTTTCTTGACCATTCCAAAAGTAGATTTTTAAAAAATGTTAGTAGCATATCCTTTACACCAGGGCTGTTCACTTAAGTTTACTCTGGGACCTAAATGTTGAAAATCTGGATCGTTATTTGCCAGAGGTCAGACCCCAGTGTAAGAAAGTCACTAACGCAGTACAGTTGGTAGTCTTCTTCTTCTTCTTCGTGTTCACCAGCTGTAAACTCTGGCAGAAAGTTCTGGTTGTTCATCCACTTTTGGACTGCAGTCCTGTTCCAGAACCTGAGTGTTGCGTGTGCATCCGTTTTACAGATCTGACTCATTTGTATGCAGACTGCTGGTTCCTTGCCCCTCAGGCAGATGCACTCAGGACTTCAAAGGAAGCTCACAATTAGTAGACTCTTATGACATACTTTACGAGATAAACATATGTCAGCACAAACAAGAAGCATTTCCTTATGAATATACTTTGCAGGAGGCCCCCCCCCCCCCCCCCCCTTTCCCTACCAACACATAACAGCACATTGTTTTTTGAGGGTACACTCCATAAGTACAGTCGCCATTTTGTTTCTGTGTTGCAAATGCACATGCAGCACCTAGCACCACCTAACAAATGGAAACATAATGTTCGACGTGGCTGTCACCTAATGACACCTTTACAAACCACCAACTATATTTTCCTGCCATGACATAACTATTTGTGACTTACTTATTGACTTCCCCTCATATGTTCAGGATGTCATTGCCTTCTGAACACTCAGCTCTCCATACTATTGTGAACATCATTGTAAAGAGGTCTGCTGCCACATTGGCTGCATGCAGCCAGGATTGAAACAGCTATTTTGGCCTAGGCCACTAATGCTGACAGCCATATTTAGCCTCCCACTTTTGTTCGTTTGTTAGCCATTTTTCTTGGGTTGCCGTTTTTGACATTTCAAAAGTAATTGTGTTTATTTATCTTCGCAATTATATTCAGTTGTGAATGGCAAGGGTGGAAGGCTTTGGGGGCAGTGAATCTACATCACTCGCCAGAATGATAGACTTGGAAGTTGAGATCAACATAGCAAAACACAGGACACACATCAGAGGACTTGTTAATCAACATAGAACTAGTACTATTAGCCACCGTACGCTAGGGTTCATACTGAGGGGAGGATCTGAGCACCTATGGACATGCCCTGGAGTTCATTGATGATAACCCAACTAACTAAATTGTGAGAAGGCTGCAGTTTTAAGGTCACCAAAATGAACTGAGAATGATTCATCAAGTGTATTTTTGTTTTGTTTGTAAATTCTTATTTATGTTATAACTGTCCTGAACATAACAGTTTGTTTGTTAGTTATTCCTAAAAGTTATACTCTTTGTTATTATTGGAATTGTGCTAATCTGTTATTCACATGGTAATGATTTTTTCACTACATATTATTGCATATAAAAATTGGATTATAGGGTCCAAGTCAAGAGGTCAACCAAGAAAGAGATGGGTGGAGGGAGAAAATGAGACACTACAGTATTGCAGTATAACATTAACACAAGCTGGGGAACTAGCAAAAGACAGGAAGTTACATCTAACACCTCTCTGCAACCCTTTTCCTGAATGAGCAGTTGGACACGGGAGGGGGAAAAAGAATAAATTTTGCATGTTTCCTCTTTATTTATAATAAATTTATAATTGTTGTTGTTTGAGATGAACCTCATAAAACATATGTATGTATGTATGTATGTTTACTGTAGAATTTTACTGTGGCTGTAAGAGTTGATGGAGCCACATTACGTCATGAGATGCATCGTACAGGGGAAAGCTGGGTTAGCCAGGTAAGCCTTTTTGCAGTTTTTGTTGCATTTTATGTGATGTATGAAGATATGGTTGTTCGATTAATAGTTGCTGGTTGTTAGTCAAGGTTGCAACTTCATTGCAGATGAGTCTTTCCATAACAGCTCCGTTTGTGGCTGGTTGAAATCACACATAGTGTCATTTACTGTGCAATTGAAAAACATTTCTGAGAATTTCAGAAGCGTATCAGTGCCAGCAGACCTTGAACTTTGCACTCACAAAGTAAATGCATAAGGCAGCCGTCAGATGTGCCAACATGAACAGTCTTCCGCAAGAATTGCAGCCCTCATTTTATGCAGCAATTAGTCACAAAAGCCGGCATTTGTAAATGCAATACTGCATAATCTCATGTTATACCAAACATAATCGGCCACCAGCCATTTTAATTAGGTTCAGAACAGAAAAAACCTACTGCAAATGAAATCCACAGCTCACAGTGTCGCACCAAGCACTCCGCTCATTAGCTTGGTGACCTTTGTTTTCCTAGCCCAGTAAACCATGACTTTAAAACAAGTAATGTAAAATGTCAGTGACCAGCCAGCCTATCCTCCATATTTGCCCTGAAGTCGCAGTGAATGAGGCAAGGAAATCAGTCACTCCACCTCATTTGATGTGGCCTAGAGCATGTGAAAGCTGAACACTTCACACCTCAGTGGCGATGTCTGTTGCTTGACACACAATTGTTACCTTTAAAATCAGTTATCAGATAAAAGCTTACATGTACTTCCACGACACATTGAAGCTGTTCAACTGAAGTGCTCCCTGTGTGGAGCTTCAAGGCCCTAATTTGGGCTAAAACAAAAACACAACAGACCCACTGCCCCCCTTGACAAGCATTTTGTCAAATTTACTAATTAGGGACATTTCCTTTGAAGTGTGTTTGCATCTGCCTGAGAGGCAAAGAACAAACAGCCTGCATTCATATAAATAGATATGTAGAACAGATGTGGAACAAGACCAGAGTCCAGAAGTGGACAAACAACCAGGACTTTTTGCCTGAATTTTCAGCCAATGAACATGAAGAAAAAGAAGAACCGGAATGCTACATAAAAATTCTTAGAATACCATGGACCAAGAGGAAGAAAAACAGCATCCTGCATACCTGAATATTGAGGAACATTGGCTCATAAACAGCATCCAGCATGACCTGAATATTGAGGAACATTGGCTCATAAACACCATCCAGCATGACCTGAATATTGAGGAACATTGGCTCATAAACACCATCCAGCATGACCTGAATATTGAGGAACATTGGCTCATAAACACCATCCAGCATGACCTGAATATTGAGGAACATTGGCTCATAAACACCATCCAGCATGACCTGAATATTGAGGAACATTGGCTCATAAACACCATCCAGCATGACCTGAATATTGAGGAACATTGGCTCATAAACACCATCCAGCATGACCTGAATATTGAGGAACATTGGCTCATAAACAGCATCCAGCATGACCTGAATATTGAGGAACATTGGCTCATAAACAGCATCCAGCATGACCTGAATATTGAGGAACATTGGCTCATAAACAGCATCCAGCATGACCTGAATATTGAGGAACATTGGCTCATAAACAGCATCCAGCATGACCTGAATATTGAGGAACATTGGCTCATAAACAGCATCCAGCATGACCTGAATATTGAGGAACATTGGCTCATAAACAGCATCCTGTACTGAAAGTTGAGGTATTTTGGCCATGTTAAATGTTAGCCTGGAGAGAACAGTGATGGAGGGGAACAGTTTGTGGGAAATGAGGCAGGGGCAGACTTACGCGAAGGTGGAGGCAGGACATTCAAGATGCATTGGCTATCAAAGCACATAGGGCTGGAGAATTGGCTAGAGAAAAAGAGGCTTTCAGGTGTGCAGTGATTAGAGCGATTTTCTGCAAAGGACCTGCATATTGATAATGATGTTGCTTCTTCTGTTGCACAGGCTGTTGACATTGTTTGCTTTCTTCTCATCTACAGACTGTTAGCCCAGTGATTCCCAAACTGTGCGCTGCATGTCCCCGGAAGCCGCGACCTCTTCACAGGGGCGCTGCGAAATATTGTAAAAGCTTCAGAACTAATTTAACCAAGACACAAATAGTCACACTTTTACTTAGGTTAGGGCGCCGTGGAAAAGTTTTAATTTTTAAAAAAGTGCTGCAACCAAGAAAAGTTTGGGAAACACTGTGTTAACCTAATACACTTGTGGTCTCCCTTGGACTGTTGACATGGTGTGAGATGTTCTCTTCCCCAGGCTATTGATCTCTTGGACTTGAAGGACTTCCCCATCCAGGGATATACCCTGCCAAAGATCATGACAGAGCTGCACCTTCAGATTGATCATTGCGGAGTGGATTACAGGTCAGTTTTCCTTCTGTGTGTGTTCACATTGTCTACTTGATTACAGGTCAGTTTTCCTTCTCTGTGTGTTCACATTGTCTGCTTGATTACAGGTCAGTTTTCCTTGTTTGTGTGTGTGTGTTCACATTGTCTACTTGATTACAGGTCAGTTTTCCTTGTGTGTGTGTTCACATTGTCTACATGATTACAGGTCAGTTTTCCTTCTGTGTGTGTTCACATTGTCTACTTGATTACAGGTCAGTTTTCCTTCTGTGTGTGTGTTCACATTGTCTACTTGATTACAGGTCAGTTTTCCTTCTGTGTGTGTGTTCACATTGTCTACTTGATTACAGGTCAGTTTTCCTTCTGTGTGTGTTCACATTGTCTACTTGATTACAGGTCAGTTTTCCTTGTGTGTGTTCACATTGTCTACATGATTACAGGTCAGTTTTCCTTGTGTGTGTGTGTGTTCACATTGTCTACATGATTACAGGTCAGTTTTCCTTGTGTGTGTGTGTGTGTGTTCACATTGTCTACTTGATTACAGGTCAGTTTTCCTTCTGTGTGTGTTCACATTGTCTACATGATTACAGGTCAGTTTTCCTTCTGTGTGTGTTCACATTGTCTACTTGATTACAGGTCAGTTTTCCTTCTGTGTGTGTGTTCACATTGTCTACTTGATTACAGGTCAGTTTTCCTTCTGTGTGTGTGTTCACATTGTCTACTTGATTACAGGTCAGTTTTCCTTCTGTGTGTGTTCACATTGTCTACTTGATTACAGGTCAGTTTTCCTTGTGTGTGTTCACATTGTCTACATGATTACAGGTCAGTTTTCCTTTGTGTGTGTGTGTGTGTGTGTGTGTGTTCACATTGTCTACATGATTACAGGTCAGTTTTCCTTGTGTGTGTGTGTTCACATTGTCTACTTGATTACAGGTCAGTTTTCCTTCTGTGTGTGTTCACATTGTCTACATGATTACAGGTCAGTTTTCCTTCTGTGTGTGTTCACATTGTCTACTTGATTACAGGTCAGTTTTCCTTCTGTGTGTGTTCACATTGTCTACTTGATTACAGGTCAGTTTTCCTTGTGTGTGTGTTCACATTGTCTACTTGATTACAGGTCAGTTTTCCTTGTGTGTGTGTTCACATTGTCTCCATGATTACAGGTCAGTTTTCCTTGTGTGTGTTCACATTGTCTACATGATTACAGGTCAGTTTTCCTTGTGTGTGTGTGTTCACATTGTCTACTTGATTACAGGTCAGTTTTCCTTCTGTGTGTGTTCACATTGTCTACTTGATTACAGGTCAGTTTTCCTTCTGTGTGTGTGTTCACATTGTCTACATGATTACAGGTCAGTTTTCCTTCTGTGTGTGTGTTCACATTGTCTACATGATTACAGGTCAGTTTTTCTTCTGTGTGTGTTCACATTGTCTGCATGATTACAGGTCAGTTTTCCTTCTGTGTGTGTTCACATTGTCTACATGATTACAGGTCAGTTTTCCTTGTGTGTGTGTTCACATTGTCTACTTGATTACAGGTCAGTTTTCCTTCTGTGTGTGTTCACATTGTCCACCACGTCCTGGCTTGTCAGCTTCTGTCATCTCGTCCTCTGGTCCCTAGTGTCCATTTCTGTTCCATGTGGGGTGGACAGAATCGATGTTAATATAGTGATTTATTTGAAATCCTCTGGAAGACAAGTCTGAATTCTTTTAAGGTTAGACTGAGTGGCATGTATCACTTCAGAGCAACAAAACCTGGCATATGTTATCACAACGTCTTGTTGAGAATGGAGGTGGAGGCAGTCACTGCTGCCTTCCGCTGGTTTCAGAATAATCTGTACACACAAGTTGTGATTGTAACTGACTCACAGAGCATGTTGAGACAGGTGGAGACAGGCATGCTCCGTGTTGAGTGGCAAGCATCACTAGTTAGTTAGCATCATTTGGATATTTTTTCTCCAGGTCATGCCGGTGTGTTGGGAAATGAGCAGGCAGATAGACTGGCCAGTTCTGCGTCACTTGGTGGTGAATTGATGTATGACAAGCTAGATGTTGTGAGGGCCCTTTGGAAGTGAGTGAACAGTGTGAAAGCACAAACAGATCAGTACGGTCTGAAGAGAATGTCTCTGCAAGGAGTCACCAGGGGATAGGCCGAAGCCAAGGAAAAGGTGAGACGGATGTACAATCAGACAGTTACTGGTACCATCAGAACCTCAACTCTTCTCTTCCTGCTGAAGATGAGGACAGAGTGCTTACGGGAGTGTCCAGAGTGCTGTGATGTTGATTTTTAATTTAGCATTCATGGAAAAGCCGAGGAGCTGGACCATATGTAAGGGTACAACAGTGCACTGGTCAAGATATGTCTACTCCTCTCTGTGGTCATCCTAGACACAAGTTCCCAACAGGGAGTCTGGCCAACATTGATAGGATCAACATTTCCTTTGTAATTGGAGTGCATCTGCTGAAGAGGCAAGGAACTGACAGTCTGCACACAAAGAAAGCCATGTCTGTAAAATGGGCGTACATGCAACACTCAAGTCCTGGAACAAAACCAGTGTGTATGTACACCCAAGACTTTCCACTGGAGTTATGTGAAGATGAAGAACTCTTTTAAGTCCAATACATTGGCATCCAAGTTATCTGAGTCCTGACACTGACTTGCTTCTCACTGAGTGAAGTTGGTACAAAGACCTCCCTCAACTCAGTGAAGTACCTACCATCTGCGCAAGCACTGTGAAGAACAAAGCTGGATAGTTTGGGCAAACAAGCACAACAGGCGGTATGCGCTCTGAATGGGAAGAAAGCATTTGAAAATCTCCCTCCCTGGATCTCCAGACGTGGTCATGCTGGCGTAAAGGATAATGAGCGAACCGACCAACTGGTAGACAGCGCACCAACGCATGTGGGAAGAAGCATGGACAGAGCTGATATCATCAACACTGTATGGACTGAGCTAATGGAAAATGACGAATCTCTGACACTAACACAATTGCTTGACTCAGGAGTAAAGCAAGGTGAAGAACATCTATGCTGCCTTCGAGGCTGTCATAGGAGACATTATAACTAACCTCTCATGGGCAAAATTAGTAGAAGTACCTTGGAGTGGCTACTGCCTCGGACGACTGAGCAACGTATGGGAATGTCCAGTGTGCAGTGACGTCGATTGTGGTAAGACAACATTATCAATGTGACACATCGAGGACTATAAGAAAGAAAAAGCAGGAGACAAAAAGTTGTTAGCACACATGATTACCAATGCCACTTGGCATAGACTATAAAAAGAAAACCCAGACCAGTAGGAATCATAATATATTCATCTGACCTCTTTGGCCGGTGGTTCTCTTATTTTGTCCACCTCTGTTGTAGCGGTCCTAGCTGGCAACCAGAATAATAAGAAATTGTTTTTTTCTTTTCAGACCTTTGCACTTACCAGTGTGGAGTTTCCTAACAGTTGAACATTTCAGCGTCTGCACAAACATCATTGCAGAGTCTCTGTTCTCTCAGATACGGCTTCAGTTGGATGATACAGCCTTGTTCCTGTCCAACAAGTGTGACCGAGACAAGGAGAGAGAACAGCGGCTGTGTCAAGACAGACACAAGGAGGTCAATTTATTTAAAGGTGAATTAATTTCCCAGGGGATACTGCATATTTTTTAAGAATAGTCTCATAAATTTTTTTTCTTTGCCTTTCTTATCCCCAATGGAGCATAGGCCGTCAACCAGTTCACACCAAGTCATTCTGTCCTTCTCACAAATTAGCAAGGTTTTTTTTTTTAAGAACAATATATTATAGCAGTGATTCCCAAACTGTGTGATGCTGGGCCCCGGGGAGCCACAACCTCTTCACAGGGGTGCCACAAAATATTCTAAGATACACATTTTTTTTTTTTTTAAATCTCTTACATATGAATAGACATACATTTACTTAGGTTAGGGCACCCTGGAAAAATTTTAATTGAAAAAAGGTGCCGCAACTAAGAAAGGTTTAGGAAACACTGTATTATAGGAATCATTATCATTGTCAGTCAACAGGTCCTTTGCTGACGTCGCTGTCGCTATGTCACGTCGAAAGTCTCTCTTTCTCTAGCTAATTCTCCAGCCCTCTGTGCCTTCATAACCAATGCACCTTCAGTGTCTAGTGTCCACCTTCATGGAAGTCTACATCTGCCTCATTTTCCTGAAACTCTATCCTCTATCACTGCTCTCTACAGGTCAGTTGAATTTTGCTGTTTCCAGGTCACTTGAATTTTGCTCTATCCAGGTCACTTGAATGTTGCTCTCTCCAGGTCACTTAAATTTTGCTCTTTCCAGGTCACTTGAATTTTGCTGTCTCCAGGGCACTTGAATTTTGCTCTCTCCAGGGTACTCGAATTTTGCTGTCTCCAGGGCACTCAAAAGTTGCTCTCTCCAGGGCACTCAAATGTTGCTCTCTCCAGGGCACTTGAATGTTGCTCTCTCCAGGGCACTTGAATGTTGCTCTCTCCAGGGCACTTGAATGTTGCTCTCTCCAGGGTACTTGAATTTTGCTGTTTCCAGGGCACTTGAATTTTGCTGTCTCTAGGGCACTTGAATGTTGCTCTCTCCAGGGCACTTGAATGTTGCTCTCTCCAGGGTACTCGAATTTTGCTGTCTCCAGGGCACTTGAATTTTGCTGTCTCTAGGGCACTTGAATTTTACTGACTCCAGGGCACTTGAATTTTGCTTTCTCCAGGGCACTTGAATTTTGCTTTCTCCAGGGCACTTGAATTTTGCTTTCTCCAGGGCACTTGAATTTTGCTGTCTCTAGGGCACTTGAACTTTGCTGTCTCCAGGGTACTTGAATTTTGCTGTCTCTAGGGCACTTGAATTTTGCTGTCTCTAGGGCACTTGAGTTTTGCCGTCTCCAGGGTACTTGAATTTTGCGGACTTTAAGAATCTTTCAAGGTCATCAGGGTCTGAGTGGTCTTGAGGCATGGTGTCCGCCTCGAGTGCTAGAGGTTCCAGGTTCAATCCCCGGTAAGGACTGGGATTTTTTCAAGCGGACTTGGACTTCTAGTACTTCCAGCTGGTCTCTGGGTAGTGAGATCGGACGCCCGTGTGCTGCATTGTTGCGCACGTAAAAAATCCCTTGGCAGTTGGAAATCGAAAAAACTTATTCTGTTTGAGAGACTTGTCCTGTCAGGTTGACTTATATTGTCATATGTGGACAACTTATACTGTCATATGTGAATGACTTATACTGTAATATGTGGACAACTTATACTGTCATATGTGAATGACTTATACTGTAATATGTGGATGTCTTGTACTTTCATGTGTTAATGACTTATACTTTCATATGTGGATGACTTATACTTTCATTTGTGGATGACATATACTGTCATACGTGGACAACTTATACTGTCATATGTGAATGACTTCTACTGTAATATGTGGACAACTTATACAGTCATATGTGAATGACTTATACTGTAATATGTGGATGTCTTGTACTTTCATGTGTGGATGACTTATACTTTCATATGTGGATGACTTATATTTTCATTTGTGGATGACATATACTGTCATATGCGGATGACTTATACTGTCATATGTGGATGACTTATACTGTCATATATGAATCACTTATACTATCATATGTGGATAACTTTTACTGTCATGTGGATGACTTATACTGCTATATGCGGATGACTTATACAGTCATATGTGGATGTCTTCTGCTGTCATTTGTCAGTGACTTATACTGTCTGAGAGTCTTTTCCTGTTAGGTTGACTTATACTATCGACAGCAGCCACCTGTGGCTAAAATATATAGTGACAACAGGAGGTGCTGCGGTTCCTGCTTATCCATGAGCCACCATTGACTGTCTGGGTAACTTGTTCCTTGTGTGTCTGTCTGCAGACTATGTTTGTGTTGCTGAAATGGATCAGTTCAAAATCTGGCTGCAATTTTGTTATGACAAGTCAACAAAACAGGTATTTCAGTGTCTAGTTACTAGTCTTTGTTTGTAGCATTAGCCATTTTCTTTATATGAGTATCTCCCTGTGGGAGTTTGGTGTCCTTTTGTGTAGGCAAAAGGGAATAGACCCACTCCCCCCACCCCCAACAGTACTGACATACAAATCAACTAATTAGGGGAGCTTCCTTTGAAGTTTGAATGTATCTGACTGAGAGGGAAAGAACCAGCAGTCTGCATACAGATAAGCCAGATCTGTAAAACAGATGTGCATGCACAACTCAAGTTCAGAAGCAAACCAACAGCGCCCCCCACCCCAAAAAAAAATTTTAATTTGCTGAAGAACCTATATGGTGGAGAGTGACTGAATAAGAGAGGTAGGGATCCTCTGCTTTCTGGAGTCAAAAAGAAAAGTCTTAATAAATAAAGAATTATCTTTACCTTCTTTAAAGAATTTACCTTCTTTATTGAAGATTGATGTTGAATTAAGAATCAGCATACTAGCACTCGGGATACTCTTATAAGCGCTCCATCCTCATCTTCAGCAGTAACTCTGATTATATTGATGAACTCTTTCCAATTTTCTTTTTCCAGAGATGCCCAAAATCTGATCTGAGGTTTAAAGTAAACGAGTTAAACCTGCGCACATGTGCTGATTCAACCCGTGCCCTGCAGGACCTGATTCAGTATATCTGTGGTGATGGAGATTTGCTGGACGATGTAGAAGCAGATGACATCACCCCGACAATGTCAGACAGTGATCGCCAGTTTTTCCCAGTATGTTTGTTCAAAATATTTGGTTTATTTCTACATCAACATTTATTGACTTGCTTGCGTTTCTTTCTCTGCCTCTTTTTCGTAGACAATTTCATACATACTTCTGTTTTGTTGTCTTCAAGATAAATAACCAGTGACATTGTGTGGGTTCTTGGGCACTGTTGGGGAGGGGAGGGCAACTGCCCTCTCCCCTCTCCCCCAGCTTGTCTGAAAGGTGCTCATGTCACAGAGTAGCTGTAAACCACAACACAGCATAAAGGCTGGTATTTTGCATGGGGACCTTTTGAAGTCCACCTGAAAAGAAAACTTCAAACAAAAATTTAAGTTTTCTTTTCTGCAGGATTACATCTTGAAAGATGAGCATCCAGTAATAAATAGTCACTGTTTGGATGGCAATCACACAGGAACAAATCCCTAAAACACTGTTCAACTGCACCCACATATAAATTAACCCGTAGTCCCGTGTGAATGGGCTGTCTTTTCTCAAGTTTGATTTTAAACAACTGATGTGCTGAAATAAAAAATGTAGTTCTTTTTTTATGTTACCAAAAGAGTGAAGATGTTGAGGGAAGACAAGAACCATCTCCTGTATTGCATGTACCAACCATCACCCCAGAGCAAGAGGCTTCAGTTGTTTCTGCTTTGGAGGATGCCATGACGGAGTGTCCTGAGCCTGCAAGTAAGTTTAGACCTGACAGTATCACACCTAGCAGATTTATGACTTGGCAGTTTGAAATGTGATTTAGATCTGACAGTATCACACCTAGCAGATTTATGACTTGGCAGTTTGAAATGTGATTTAGACCTGACTGTATCACACCTAGCAGATTTATGACTTGGCAGTTTGAAATGTGATTTAGACCTGACAGTATCACACCTAGCAGATTTATGACTTGGCAGTTTGAAATGTGATTTAGACCTGACAGTATCACGCCTAGCAGATTTATGACTTGGCAGCTTGAAATCTGATATAGACCTGACTGTATCTAACCTAGCAGATTTATGACTTGGCAGCTTAAAAATCTGATTCAAACCTGACAGTTTAAGATCTGACATTAAATGGGAGACCTTACAGTAGATGTTGGAATGAGGCCTAATAATAGATCTACAGTTTCAGAACTGATGGTGGAAGGGAGCTTCACATGATCACAAACAGAAACAAAAAGTGAACGTTGCCTGAAAATACTATACCACAAATACAAACAAAAATTTCCAAAATCACTTAACTGAAGTATTTGTGAGAGAAATCACATCTCTGTCTGGCCAGTTGAATCTCTGACATGTCTGTGACCACCAGAAATAAAAACTAGCCAGAACAAAACTGAACAGCAAGAGCAGTAACTATTAAAAAAAAAAAAGAGATCTACAGTTAGTTATTTAGTCGCAGTTCCAACTTCAAGGCAAATGGATCACGCTAGAATCGCTCCACTCATTAGCGTCCAAGCCCCATTGAATGCCTATCAGTGTCCCTTGTTTACACACACACACACACACAATAAAGATAACAAATAAAAACAGATTGCAGTCTTGAAAAAGCTTACACATGCATGAAATGCATAATGCAAGAAGTACCACCAAAAACAGTCCACCATTAGAATTGCAGTTCATCATCAAGGGAAGCAACAGTTGCAACAAAATTATCAGCGACCGGGTCATCCATTGGCTCGCTGGTAGATGACTTCATCGCCAGTCTAGACAGTATTTGGGTCTGTCTCCTTTGATCACATCAACAAAGAGTCCTCTTCATGACTCTTGGTGGCAGACAGTGCTAAGACATTTTATATGGCGCACATAACATACTCACAACTATAACCTAAAGCTCCCCCCTTCTGGGATGCTGGTTGAAAGGTGATGATTTTTTTTCCGCAAAGCTCCACCACTACAACAAGATGGAAAGATAACATCAGAGAAACTCTACAACAGCAGAGTGCGTCTATACAATAAGATGGAAAGATAACATCAGAGAAACTCTACAACAGCACAGTGTGTCTATACAACAAGATGGAAAGATAACATCAGAGAAACTCTACAACAGCACAGTGGGTCTATACTTGAGGTGGCCAGAAGAACAGGAAGCAGAACCTTATCTCCCTCAACACTTACTTAGTTGCTCCTCTTCTATCATGGGGTGTAGAGGTTTGACAGAGAGATCGCCAGACGTCTCTATCAACCGTTTTCTCCCTCAACACTTACTTAGTCGCTCCTCTTCTATCATGGGGTGTAGAGGTTTGACAGAGAAATCGCCAGACGTCTCTATCAACCGTTTTCTCCCTCAACACTTACTTAGTCGCTCCTCTTCTATCATGGGGTGTAGAGGTTTGACAGAAAGATCGCCAGACGTCTCTATCAACCGTTTTCTCCCTCAACACTTACTTAGTCGCTCCTCTTCTATCATGGGGTGTAGAGGTTTGACAGAGAGATCGCCAGACGTCTCTATCAACCGTTTTCTCCCTCAACACTTACTTAGTCGCTCCTCTTCTATCATGGGGTGTAGAGGTTTGACAGAGAGATCGCCAGACGTCTCTATCAACCGTTTTCTCCCTCAACACCTGAAGCGGTAAAAGAGGAGGAGAAGAAGGGGTAGATCTGTTGTGGATCTAGATCTCCTGTTATTAGATCAAGACTTAATAATTTAAGATCTGACAATGTAGATGGAACCTTACTGAAGTAGACCCAACACTTTGACAGTTCCAGTATGAAACTTACAAACAATTTATGACCAGACAGTATGATACAAACAATTTATGACCAGACAGTATGATGTCTGCACCATATTTACTGTTTTGTATACTATTCTAACAGAAGCCCCCCAAAATTTACTGTTTTGTATACTATTCTACCAGAAGCTCCCCAACATTTACTGTTTTGTATACTATTCTAACAGAAGCCCCCCAAAATTTACTGTTTTGTATACTATTCTACCAGAAGCCCCCCCCCCCCCCAAATTTACTGTTTTGTATACTATTCTACCAGAAGCCCCCAAAAATTTACTGTTTTGTATATTATTCTACCAGAAGCCCCCAAAAATTTACTGTTTTCTATACTATTCTACCAGTAGCCCCCAAAATTTACTGTTTTATATACTGTTCTACCAGAAGCCCCCCAAAATTTACTGTTTTGTATACTATTCTACCAGATGCCCCCCCCCACCCCCCCCCCCCCCCCCCCCCCCCATATTTACTATTTTGTATACTATTGTACCAGAAGCCCCCCAAAATTTATTGTTATGTATACTGTTCTACCAGAAGCACCCCGCCAATAAATTTACTGTTTTGTATACTGTTCTACCCCCCCCCCCCCCCCCCCCAAATTATTGTTTTGTATACTTTTTCTACCAGAACCCCCCCCCCCCCCCCCAATTTATTGTTATGTATATTGTTCTACCAGAAGCCCCCCAAAATTTATTGTTATGTATACTGTTTTACCAGAAGCCCCCCAAATTTACTGTTTTGTATACTGTTCTACCAGAAGCCCCCCAAATTTACTGTTTTGTATACTGTTCTTCCAGAAGCTCCCCAAATTTACTGTTTTGTATACTATTCTACCAGAAGCCCCCCAAATTTACTGTTTTGTATACTATTCTACCAGAAGCCCCGCAAAATTTACAGTTTTGTATACTGTTCTACCAGAAGCCACCCAAAATTTATTGTTATGTATACTATTCTACCAGAAGCCCCCCAAATTTACTGTTTTGTATACTATTCTACCAGAAGCTCCTTAACATTTACTGTTTTGTATACTATTCTACCAGAAGCTCCCCAACATTTACTGTTTTGTATACTATTCTACCAGAAGCCCCCCAAATTTACTGTTTTGTATACTATTCTACCAGAAGCTCCTTAACATTTACTGTTTTGTATACTATTCTACCAGAAGCTCCCCAACATTTACTGTTTTGTATACTATTCTACCAGAAGCTCCCCAACATTTACTGTTTTGTATACTATTCTACCAGAAGCTCCTTAACATTTACTGTTTTGTATACTGTTCTACCAGAAGCTCCCCAACATTTACTGTTTTGTATACTATTCTACCAGAAGCTCCCCAACATTTACTGTTTTGTATACTATTCTACCAGAAGCTCCCCAACATTTACTGTTTTGTATACTGTTCTACCAGAAGCTCCCCAACATTTACTGTTTTGTATACTATTCTACCAGAAGCTCCCCAACATTTACTGTTTTGTATACTATTCTACCAGAAGCTCCCCAACATTTATTGTTTTGTATACTTTTCTACCAGAAGCTCCCCAACATTTACTGTTTTGTATACTGTTCTCCCAGAAGCCCCCCAAAAGACCAAGAAGAAAAAGAAAGACGGCAAGATGACTAATGTCTACTTCCAGTGCAACAAGGAGAACATTAACTTTGAGACTCAACATAGACACCAGGCTCCACTGCAGATCACAGTCTTTGACGGGTCTGACTCCAGCACCCCGGACGAGGAAGGGCAGGACAACAAGGACACCGAGGAGTTTGAGTTCATTGACTGTCACTTTAAGGAAATCACAGTAAGTTTAACTGTCACTTTAAGGATATCACAGTAAGTTAAACTTCACTTTAACGAAATCATCCTAAGTTGAACTGTCATTTTAAGGAAATCAGTATGTTGAACTGTCATTTTAAGAAAATCAGTATGTTGAACTGTCATTTTAAGGAAATCAGTATGTTGAACTGTCATTTTAAGAAAATCAGTATGTTGAACTGTCATTTTAAGGAAATCAGTATGTTGAACTGTCGTTTTAAGGAAATCAGTTTGTTGAACTGTCATTTTAAGGAAATTATCATAAGTTGAAATGTGTCACTTTAAGGAAATCAGTATGTTGAACTGTCATTCTAAGGAAATCATCCTAAGCTGAGCTATCACTTTAAGGAAATTACAGTAAGTTGAACTGTTAGTTTAAAGAAATTACAGTAAGTTGAACTGTTAGTTTAAGGAAATTACAGTAAGTTGAACTGTTAGTTTAAGGAAATTACAGTAAGTTGAACTGTTAGTTTAAGGAAATTACAGTAAGTTGAACTGTTAGTTTAAGGAAATGACAGTAAGTTGAACTGTTAGTTTAAGGAAATTACAGTAAGTTGAACTGTTAGTTTAAGGAAATGACAGTAAGTTGAACTGTTAGTTTAAGGAAATTACAGTAAGTTGAACTGTTAGTTTAAGAAAACCATTGTAAGTTGTGATGTCACTTTAAGGAAATCGAAAGTTGAAATTTTAAGTTGGACTTACCCATTCTGTATGTAATTCCATGACAGATGAGAAGATCATGTCTGTTGTCTTACAATTACTCATCATAGCAGACAGGCATACCCATATCTGCTCTTGTCTCCCCCAACTAATATCTTAAGGTGTACTCCCACAACTAATATCTTAAGGTGTACTCCCACAACTAATATCTTAAGGTGTACTCCCACAACTAATGTCTTAATGTGTACTCCCACAACTAATATCTCAAGGTGTACTCCCGCAACTAATATCTTAAGGTGTACTCCCGCAACTAATGTCTTAAGGTGTACTCCCGCAACTAATGTCTTAAGGTGTACTCCCACAACTAATATCTTAAGGTGTACTCCCACAACTAATGTCTTAATGTGTACTCCCACAACTAATATCTCAAGGTGTACTCCCGCAACTAATGTCTTAAGGTGTACTCCCGCAACTAATGTCTTAAGGTGTACTCCCGCAACTAATGTCTTAAGGTGTACTCCCGCAACTAATATCTTAAGGTGTACTCCCGCAACTAATATTTTAAGGTGTACTCCCGCAACTAATATCTTAAGGTGTACTCCCGCAACTAATATATTAAGGTGTACTCCCGCAACTAATATCTTAAGGTGTACTCCCGCAACTAATATCTTAAGGTGTACTCCCCCAACTAATATCTTAAGGTGTACTCCCCCAACTAATATCTTAAGGTGTACTCCCCCAACTAATATCTTAAGGTGTACTCCCGCAACTAATATCTTAAGGTGTACTCCCGCAACTAATATCTTAAGGTGTACTCCCCCAACTAATATCTTAAGGTGTACTCCCCCAACTAATATCTTAAGGTGTACTCCCACAACTAATGTCTTAAGGTGAAGATACTAACCGCTTCTGTAGCACACATGGTTCTCTTTCTCTCATTCATCACTTCTTGCTAGACCCACACCTAATTGCATGTTCACACACTCTAAAATTGTTTTGCTGACATTGTGAGGGCCCTTGGGGAGCGAGTGAACCGTGTGAAGGTACAAATAGATCATTACGGTCTGAGGAGAATGGCGCTGCAAGGAGTTACCAGGGGATCTGGCTGACGCTCGACACCCAAGAGAAAGGCGAGACGGATATATGGTCAGACAGTTACTGGTGCCATCGGAATAGAAACTCTTTGCTTGCTGCTGAAGATGGGGAATGGATTGCCTATGGGAATGTCCCGAGTCCTGTCATGTTGATTCGTAATTCAACATTCACAATTTTGAATATCCAGAATATACAAGGAAGTCATGAGGTGCACATGTTGACCAATGGCCCCATAGAGGTGGAGGAGAACTTCATCCCCAAACCCACAAGTAGCTACGACCACCTGAAGGCACCTGATAAGTTTCCTGACCCCGAGCATCAGTACACCCTGAGGGAGATGTCTGTCGTGTGGCACATCTATGGCGGTAGCGACTTCTCACACCCACGCAGGGGCTCCAGTGGAGTTTAGCCCCAACTTCATCCTCCTTCTTCTTCCCATTCCTCTTCTCTCTCCTCTTTTTTTCTTTCTTGATTCTCTTCTGTTTCTTCTTCTTCTTCTTCTTTTATTCTTTTTCTCTTCTTCTCCTCTCCTCCTCCTTCTTCTTCTTCTTCTTCTTCTTAGTCTTCTTCTTCTTTCTCTTCTTCTTTTTTCTTCTTCTTTTCTTCTTCCTCCTCCTCTTCTTCTTTTTCTTCTTCTCTGCTTCTTCACCTTCTTCTTCTTCTTCTTCTCCTCCTCCTCCTCTTCTTCTTCTCCTCCTCCTCCTCCTCCTTCTTAAAAGGGCAGTTAGGATGTTATGCTGTGGTTGATATTTAGGTCACACCTTAGACCCAACATCTGATTGTAGCAAACCTCTATTATTCTCTTTTTACGAATGATGTTAACGGTCAGCAGGTCTGTTCTTGATACTCCCAGAACTGGGCTTCCCCAACTCACGCAGGGAATACTGATTTGTATGAGAGGTACATCATAATGGACCTTTCCACATTTGTGAAGTTGCAGTACTCGACACTCAACCAGTTTCCATAAGAAGACAAGGAGAGCTCTGCTGCAAACACACTTCCCATGGAAATCAAACTTTGGTACTGGGTCAAAGCTAAAGATTCTGCTGCACCAACTTTTAAAATAGAAGCAAGCCTTTTTATGGTTCCGTGTACCCTATTGTCTGTAAATCAGAGTTAAAAGTTCAGACTCAGTCTGACAGCAGTACGCAACCAACCTGGTGAAATTTTACTGCTTTAAAGTAATAATGTGAGCTCTGAGGCTTCAGGGGGAGTGGGAATAGACCCACTGCTCCCCCTAACAAGCGTGTTGGGAAAGATGACGAACCAAAGACACACATATTGTGTTCTTGCTGTAAACCATAACACAGTGTGCCAATGGGTGAATGTGAATGTCAGATGTGGTTAGCCCTAGTCCCTTTACTTAAGTTATATTTGACATATTTCATTGTCCCTAATTGTGCACTCTTTGTTATTCATTTCTTCTTCTTGTCATTCGTCGAGTGATGTAATTTGCATTGTGCCTGTTTACGGTGAAGCTGCAACGCTGTTTTTCATTTTATGTCTTTTCTTTGTTTCAGAGCGCCCAGGCTTTTCTAAAGGACTCCCAAGGTAAAATTAAGTTTAAAGATAGAAAGAAAATTGAAAGCGTTTCATATGGGGAATATGAGTAGAGGATTGACAGGAACATGATTTATTGTTAGACCCAGTTTGTCGATGTTTTTGTAGTGTTAAAGGCGCTGGAATGCTGAAATACAGAACACGCAATATCAACGGCATTGGGGAACATCCCTGTCACCTTGTGCCACGGTTTGGTGGCTCAAGGTCAACCAATCAGAAGTGAGCTAGTGTGTATATGGATGGTCCGTGGGGAGACCAACATTTCTATTACCTGTCCTTGCACTGTAAACCTACAGTGTCTAAAGAGTAGTCATAACCACCATCTTGTCTGGCCATTATACGTAGGGCTGTGCAGTCAAGTCCACCACTGCATGCGATTTTGGGCTATCATTTTCACACATGGATGGAATCCACTCCAACACCCTTAGCCTTTCTCTACAACATTAGGGTTTTTCTTGGACGTTCTTGTTCTCACAGTCTATTTGTTTACCATTTCGGTTAAAGTAACGTTAATCTCCCCAAATAGAGTAGGTCACTTTTCATTGACAAGTTTGTTGGGCTGGTGGTCACTTTTCATTGACAAGTTTGTTGGGCTGGTGGTCACTTTTCATTGACAAGTTTGTTGGGCTGGTGGTCACTTTTCATTGACAAGTTTGTTGGGCTGGTGGTCACTTTTCATTGACAAGTTTGTTGGGCTGGTGGTCACTTTTCATTGACAAGTTTGTTGGGCTGGTGGTCACTTTTCATTGACAAGTTTGTTGGGCTGGTGGTCACTTTTCATTGACAAGTTTTTTGGGCTGGTGGTCACTTTTCATTGACAAGTTTTTGGGCTGGTGGTCACTTTTCATTGACAAGTTTTGTTGGGCTGGTGGTCACTTTTCATTGACAAGTTTGTTGGGCTGGTGGTCACTTTTCATTCACAAGTTTTTTGGGCTGGTGGTCACTTTTCATTCACAAGTTTTTTGGGCTGGTGGTCACTTTTCATTGACAAGTTTTTTGGGCTGGTGGTCACTTTTCATTGACAAGTTTTTTGGGCTGGTGGTCACTTTTCATTGACAAGTTTTTTGGGCTGGTGGTCACTTTTCATTGACAAGTTTTTTGGGCTGGTGGTCACTTTTCATTCACAAGTTTTTTGGGCTGGTGGTCACTTTTCATTCACAAGTTTTTTGGGCTGGTGGTCACTTTTCATTCACAAGTTTTTTGACCTGGTCGACTGTCCTAAAGGTTACAGGCGTGTCCCGCTCTATTGTTTGCTTTTTTGTGTTGTCTTGCATTAACGTTTTCATTCTGAGAAAGAGAATGCCTGTGACGTGTACCCCCCCACATCCTGTCCATATCTCCTCATGGTGTGCACGGTATAATGCATTCTTTTGTTATAAAATAAATGTTAATAGAAGCAGTCTTCCAGACATTTTTTCACAGAACTAACGGAGAGAGATAGAGATTTAAATTAATTATTCCTACAGTGTGAATTTCCATTGCATCTGTATGTCTGTCTTATTGTGTATACTTGAAATTGCATGCTCACATGCACACATAGAAAGAGTTTAGTTAAATCAAGAATTGATCATCACAGCACTCAGGGCATTTCCATGTGTGCTCCATCCTCATCTGCAGCAGCCAGCGCAGAGTTCCAACACTGATGGTGTCAGTCACAAGCTGGTTATATGTGTGTCTTGCCTTTCCTCTGAGTGTAGTCAGCTGGCCAGACCCTCTGGTTGCACTCATTACATAGAAAGAATGATAAAGGGAGGAAAGTGACAGACCAATAGATCACTAGTATTATAAATATTTCAAACTTCCACAGTCCTCGGGAGCAGAGAAAACTGTCGGAGACTGGTGGCAGACACGGCTGGCGACGGAAGGGTGGCGACTGTAGGGACCATGATGTGAAACTGGAGCTGGATCTGAATAAAGTAAGTTGTGGAAGTCTATAAAGGCTCTCGTTTGAATTTATGAACAATGGATCAACATCATGGCACGTGGGTAGTAACACATTAGTGCTCTATTCTTCTTCTAACTCAAGAAGTCTGAGTCCGAAGAAGCTCAGCACAGTGCACAGTAGATTTTTAACTCCAAATTTGGCCCGGGCAACGCCGATAGCTACTCTTTTCGATTTCCAACTGCCAAGGGATTTTTTAAGTGTGCAACAATGCACACGGAAAAACTCACAACCCAGAGACCAGGAGGAATTACTAGAAGTCCAAGTCCACGTGAAAAAATCCCACCCCTTACCTGGGATTAAACCTGTAATCTCTAGCACTCAAGGCGGACACCATGCCTCGAGACCACTTAGGCTCTCACTTAAATACAGCTCGATTCCATCTCAACGTTTTCAGTTAAGACTCATTGTTTTCATCATCTATGTATTCTGCTGATAAGAGTGGTCATTCATGATTCCCCATCTTGAACAATCAACAAACTTTGACCAGGGTCTTTTCTTTTTCTGTTTATTCTATTTGGTGAAAGGTTGGGTGCTCACCTTTTGGCCCGAAGGTATGTGGTTCAAATCCGCAACAAAGCGGACTTTTAAAAATTAGCCTTGGCTCCCAGGTCGACCCAGCCCAAAATGATATTGACCACATCGCCATCAAGTGCAGATGTGTCTACAAATCTTGACCTCTACCACAGTATGTCCAAAGCACCAAAGGTATGCAGAGGGTCCTTTTGTGGTCAGGTCATCCAGGCAGTTATCTCTTTGTCTTCTCCTTACTCGGTTCCCATTACATTTGCCAGTTGTCACCAAGTGAGCAGCTCAACTTGCTGCGGAAAATATATGCATTTAACATCACCGTTTTCTGTATGTTACTTGCCGCTCACAGCATACATATTGTTATATGAACATATCATACTTTACAGATAAAATACAATTGCAGTATGAAATATGAGTGTTTGGAAAGGCTGAATGTAAAGGATGAGTCTGTGCGCGTAGTTGTTTTACCCTTTGAAAATACAGCTTGTTTTTTCATTCGTTCAGTGTGCATAGAAAATCTGTTTTGTCTTGTCTAACTTTTCTAGTCAGTTTCTGGTTGTAGTTTTTTCCTTTAAGTTTCAGATTGCTACTGTCTGTAGGTGTCTCTCACTGTCAGGTGTAATAACAGAGGATGGCAGACGTGAAACAGAAGCCTTCCCCATGTGGGTTCTGCGCCCTCATTTTTAGGGAATATAATAGACATTCTAGCATGTCACCATTGGCACCTTTCCGTCTGTCCAGACAATAGTGTTATAATTGCTCTCCTGAAGTCGGAGTACATCTGCCGGAGAGGCGGGGAAGGAGAACTGCGAACAAATAAGCCAGTAAAACGGATGTACACGCAAAACTCAGGTCAAGGTAAAAGCCAAAAGTCCATTTTGGACGAACAATCGCGACTTACCGCCGGAATTCACAGCCGGTGAACAAGAAGAAGAAGAAGTGTTATATTGCGCTATGAGGAGGCATGATACTCACAGCCCATGGCGATGGCGAGTGTGATTAGCAAGACCCGCCCGTGTCAAGAAAAGTCTTCCACAATGATAGCGTGGGATTTCAGGACCATTGTTAATAACATTTGTGTTAAATCCGTTTCTTTTCAGACGCTCAGCTCTCATCCTTTCTGCAATCATTTCTTCCTTCAGTCTCATTCCCTTCCTGGTACGCCCTTTCCACACAACACGGTCCATGGCATCTTGTTCCCATAAGTCCGCCTGTATCATTCATGTCCCACTTGAACACATCTTTATAACGTAGTAGTGGTCGGCCTCGACATCTTCTTCGTGTCTTTAATTCACCATAAAGGATGTCCTTAGGGACTCTGCCATCCTCCATTCTCCATGTGTGACCCAACCACCTAAGCCTTCGTAGACTGAGCATGGAAAAGACTGTGCGTGACAATTAATGAGGGGTTTGATGATATAGGGTTTTTTAGGCGAAAAAGTGCAGATATTCTCTGTGATCTCACCATAGCCCAGTAAATTACCACTTTGACATCTGTACAGATTCGATTCCGGTATGATGTGTATACAGCAACTGCAAAGCAGTCCTCCAGGTTCAAACTGCTGGTCAATAACATCGAGCTGCGTGACAAGGTCAAAGCTTCAGACATCAACAAGTTCCTGGTGAGGCTTGTCGACAAGGAGAACCCGGAGCAGACGTCTGCTTACATGGTGAGTTGTTTCTCTTGCTTTCTATACAGTGGAGCCTACAAGTTCAAGCTCTGTTTACATCTCTCATCATCATCATCATGTAGCAGGTCCTTTGCAGAACGCCAGTTCTCCCGCCTCATGTACTTTCATATTCAAGGAGTCACTTATATCCTGTGCCCATCTTCGTGTCGGTCGGCCCCTGCCCCTCCTTCCTGGTACCATGCCTTCTGCTACAATTTTTTCCAATCCGTCGTAGCATTTGATATGACCAAAATATTTCAGTTTTCGAGAAAGGATGCTGTTTACCAATCTTCCTTGATCTTTTAAGATGTCAATATTTCTCTTCTTTTTTGTCCAAGATATTCTGAGAATCTTTCTAAAGCATTTCAGCTCAAAAGCCTCTATTCTCTTTCTTAAGGACTGAGTGATAGTCCACGACTCACATCCGTATGTAGCCACAGGGAAGATGCAAAAAATTCTAATTTTTATCTCCTTGCTGGATCTTAACCATAGACTTTTAAGGCTGTTCAATCTTTGCATTGCTATAGCCATCCTCCTTTTAATTTCTGTTGAACAGTCTCCATTGTTGTTTATTATAGAGCCTAGATATTCAAAGTTTGGGACATTTTCTATTTCTTCATTTATTGTTTTTTTTTTTTTTTGGGTGACAGTCTGTTTACATCTCCAGTAGGTTAAATTTAGGCGTTTTATATTGACCGTGACATCCAGGGCAACATTGAATGATAATGACAATCTGGCAAAAAATAAGGAACAGCTGGCCAAGTGGTTGGAATCCTGAGTAAAGGTTGGGGATGTTTTTTTTTTCTGTCAAGGGCAGAAATAAATATTCCTAGCTGTGCATTAGCACTTTGGTCTAAAATTAACAGACCCCCCCTCCCCCCCCCCAACCTGGGTCCTGGGTCCCTAGTCACCATTGGGGGGGGGGGGGGGGGGGGAAGGAGACCCACTGCCTCCCAAACAGGCATGTCATTATAGCTGACTAATTAGGGTTGCTTAGTTCAAAGTCGGAGCACATTTGCATGAGAGGGTAGGAACCATCAGTCTGCATACAGAAAAGACAGATCTGTAGACTGGATGTGCATACAAAATCCAGGTTCTGGAACAAGTCCAAAGTCCAGAAATGGACAGACAACCAAACTTTCTGCCAGAGTTTAAAAGCCAGTAAACTCTAAGAAAAAGAATAAGAAAAAGAAGAAGAAGAAATTCCCAGACCCCATATCCCCTCTGCCCTATAAGGTAACAAAGTAAAGACCCCTTTTCCACACGTGAGGTGTGTTGGGCATGCAGGACTAGACCTGTATTTTATAGATCAATCAGCACTCTCACGGAAATGAGATGTCTGAGAAGGGCTGTAGGAGTGACCATAAGAGATAAAATCAGGAATGAGATCATAAGAGAACAAGTCGGCACAGAACCAATTCTGGATTACATACAAAGACAGCAAGTGAAATGGTTTGCCCACTTAGAGAGAATGCCTTGTGACACCATACCATACAAAGCATACATGGAAAGAGAAGAAAGACGTAGAGCACGGGGTAGACCAAGAACAAGATGGAAGGATAACATGAGAGAAGCTCTACAACAGCACGATGTGCCTATGGTCGAGGCAGCCAGAAGAGCTAGAAACAGAACCTTATATCTCCCTCGACACCCACAGCGGTAAAAGAGGAAGTGAAGAAGAAGAAGAATCAGCACTCTGTGGGTGATGGCCTCCTTTACTTCCCAGGATTTTACCTAGCACCCACTCAAAGCTGGGTTGACCCGGCAGCCAGTCATTTTGGAAAAAGGTCAGGGTCTGAACCCACAACCTTCTAATCCACAAGCAGGCATCTGACCACTTCACCACGGTGCCCTCCTACCAACACCCTAAAATAAAGTGGCACTATAGACGGTTAAAAAAAATTGAGGGGTTGCAAATCCATTACAGGACTTGCATAACCAACTCGGGCGTTTTTTAGTTTTACTAGGCAATTTTCCGTACTGTAGTTTGGCATTGCTCTGAATGGTCAGCTCTTTATACCTTTGTCAAATCAGTTTAAGTCTGCTATGTAGGCAATAAAGACAGCTGTTTTATATTTATCTTGAAAGTTTTATTTTACGAGTACTTGCTTATGTATCTTCTTTTATTTGTATTTATCTTCTTGTGAGTTTTATGTTATGTCTCCATGCTTTTATATGTTGATATCAACAGCTGATGTTCAGTGGGGTGTTTATTAGACCCGAACACCTGCCTTTCAGAGAGGACTGTGAGGTGAAGGCCTTCTGCTTGCCCATTCAGCTGAACGTTGACCAGGTGAAGTTTTACAAGTAGTTGTATTTATATTAATTGAAAGAAACATTTATCACTTTTTTTTAAAATCTTTGTTGTCTGTTTCTTTTGTTTATTTTATTTTTTTTCTTTGTTTGTTTTCTTTTTTTTTTTTTTTTTTTGTGCTTTTAGTGTCATTTGTTTTTTCTTTATTGTTTGTTTTCTTTGAATATATTTTTTTTTTTTTTTTTTTTTTTTTTTTTTGTTTATTGATTGCTTTCTTTATTTTTTGTTTTTATGTTGTTTTTTCCTGTTCATTAATGTTTTCTTTGGGTTTTTTTTCTTCTCATTGTTTGTTTTCTTTGTTGTTTGATTATTGTTTAATTTCTCTGTTGTTTTTTGTTTTGTTTGTTGTTTGAGTGCAGTTCGGTTTTGTTTATTGTTTGTTTTCTTTGTTGTTGTTTTTTGTTTATTATTTGTTTTCTTTGTCTGTGTTATGTTTTTCGTTTGTTTTTGTTTATTGATTTTCTTTATTGTTTGTTTTCTTCTTGTTCATTGTTTGTTTTCTTTTGGGTTTTTTCTGTTGATTGTTTGTTTTCTTTTTGTTTGATTATTGTTTTGTTTCTTTGTTGTTTTTTTTTTTTTTTTTTGCTAGTTTTTTTTTTTTCCTTTATTGTTTGCTTTCTCTGTTGTTTGTGTTTTGTTTCCCTATTGAAATTTTTAATGAAAAAGACAACAAACAATAAATAACACAATCGATTTACTTGTGCATGTCCCTATATCTGCTTTATTGTATTTAAGTGCTAGGGTAGTATGCACTGACAGGATACAGTAAAATATTGTGTTTTTCTTTTGTAACTTTAATTCTCTGCATCTAGAACACCCTCAACTTCCTGCGCAAGTTTGTGACTCAGGTCACTGAACCCGACCGTGACCTGACATCTGGTAGTGGGTCCGCTGGTGGCAGGTCGTCACCTCAGGGAGGGCGAGCATCGCCGCTGGGAGGAAGGGGCAGTCCACGTCATTCGCTGTCAAATACAGAACCAATCATGAGGATCGGAGAGCCCTTGACTAAAGAGAGCAGCATGGATGAGACGGAGCTGCTCATGAAGTTTGAGGACTTCAGCAATCAGCAGAGCCAGTATTTGCAGGTAACATTGGAGTTAAATTATACAGTTGTACTATTTCTTAATAGTACTTCTTCTTCTTCTTCTTCTTCTTCTTCTTCTTGTTCACTGACTTTAGGCTTGTTCCAGAATCTGAGTTTTGCATGCATATCCATTCTACACATCTGGTTTATTTTTTTGCAGGCTGTTGGTTCCTTCACTCTCAGGCAGGTGCACTCTGACTCTTATGATATGTTTGTTAGGGAGGCTCTGGGTCTATTCCCCCCCCCCCCCCCCCCCCCCCCCTGCTACACACATTGGGGCTTCAAATCCCACACTGGGAAATTTGTTGTACTTTTTGAATGAGTTAAATCATTAAGTTGTGCAGCTTGATGGAGTTAAATTGCTTAGTGTACAATAGATTGGCTGAATTCACTGTCTGCGTATGGAGCTTGCCTCGACTCGCCAGATTATGCTGATAGAATCACTCCGCACACAGACATGGGAAAAGTCCTGTGATTCTAACCACATAAAAGCTTGTCACCTCCATCACCTCCATCACCTCAGTCATCAATAAAATACTTGTTTGTATGTTGTGTGTTTTCACTTGCAGGCTCGGCTCAATGAGAAGGATAACCCAGAGTTGCCACAGGAGAATTTGCCTGTGTTTATCAAGTATGTATATCTTCATCATCAGAGAGTTATTTTATGTCATGTTATTACAGTCAGCTTCACTGCTCACTAGGCATTCTCATGCGTGCTCAGTCCTCAAGTTCAGCAGCCACCTCATTTTACCTTTAGTGATTAGAAAGGATTATCATCACAGCACTCCGGACAGATCCATAGATGCTCCGATCTCCTCCTCAAAAGCTTCACAAGTGTAAAACGACTGATGACCCCTGTTCTATGTTGGTTAATGACACGTCCTGTACCCTTAGTGAAATGTTCATTTCTTGCAGCTCCAGGCTGCACCCCCATGTCCAGCAGTCTAGACAGGGATATGGAGTCATGTCCTTTGGCGTGCTCCTCGGTACGGTAAGTGCAGCGCATGGCATTGATAACATCATTTCTGTCCAGTACTGGACCAGCCATAGCAACCGCAGTGTCAGCAAGATAATCTGCATGCTTGTTCCTTTGAACACCCTCATGACCTGGCACAAAGATGAAGGTTAGATTTTACCTTTACTGATTGATTGTTCTCATGACAAGTTACACGTCTTCTATCTTGACCTCGAAGAAAGCACTTACGGGCTTCACTAGGCTTCACTCTAGGTCATGCAATTGTATTAGCATGAGAGATGACTGTCTGCCCTCTAATTGGTATAGCAATGATGATATCTGCTCTGTCGGTGCATCCTCCAGCATATAGTAGTGTAATACTTGCCAGTTGGTCTGTTCATTCATTACCCTCGTACTGTGTCATTTCAAGTGTGTAGATCTAGGTGAGGAAGGATATGACTTTTGAATGCTGTCTACTCTTTCATCATCATCATCATCATCATCATCATCGTCATCTTCTTCTTCTTTGACATCATCCATCATGTGGCATGTTTAGCAGTTCAGACAATCATTTCTGTCCACACACATGTGTCGTCTACATTCTTGATAATCCACTCATTATTTTGTTCACTGTTCCGTCAACACATCCACTGTTTTCTCCCTCTTTCAGTCTATCTAGTACTACTCCGTCAACCTCTCTGTCCACCACCTCACTCTTCTGGGTTTTCATGTTCCACAGACTATGTCGACCTATATTTTGACCATATAAACATGATGGCTGTCTTGTTCGTAGTGTGGTAATAACCTAACTTTATTGCTTTTACAATTTTCGCTTTAAACTCATCTATTATTTATTTAATTTATTAAGTGGGTCGGTCAGGTGCTGTCTTTACAATGAAGGTTGTATTCTGTAGTTTTTCATACTCCATATTTGGGATTTGTCATATTCCACAGTTGTGGATTTTCATATTCCATAGTTGTGGATTTTCATACTCCATAGTTGTGGATTTTCATATTCCATGTTTGTGGATTTTCATACTTCATAGTTGTGGATTTTCATATTCCATAGTTGTGGATTTCAAGCTGTAGGATAGACATGGCCAGTGAAGACACCTTTTTTTTTATCGGATGCCTATTGTGTCGTGTTTTTAGTACGCTTGTTTCCATATTGAGATGCACACGCCATTTGGAGGTGACAGGTTCGATTTCCAGCAGGGTAATTACAGTTTTCAATGTTTATGTTGTCAAGTGTGTCCTTCTATCTTTCTACTTCTTTTTGTGAGTGCTGATCAATACACTGTCTCACTGTTTATTATATACACAGTGAAGGTTGGCTGCAATGGATCTCCAACACTGACTGTCTCTTGAATGGTTTTACACTGCTGTTAATCCATCTCTTGATGTTGTCCTCCCACTTGTATCATTTTCTACCTCTTTCCTTTGACCATTCTCTCCAGTATGAGGAAGTGTATTATTTAATGCTGTAGATTTAAGGATTTTTCTTATTTAAAATATATGTTACCATTCCTTTTAAATGGTGCACACCTAACACAAAACACACAAAAAAATCAATTGAATATTTTGATTATTTCAGGTCTTTCGTACTGATCTCTGATGTGACAATCAAGTTAGCCTACCAGGGAAAAGGATGTGATATGGACAGTGTGAGTTTGATTCTCTATCATCATGCACCCTCAGAATTATGGGATATAATTATAGTAGTTTACACTATGAAGTCTTATTACAGGTTTTTGAAAACAGAGTCTTACGACAAATCTTTGGACCCATCAAAGATGCAAACAGCGGGGAATGGAGAGTGAGAAGCAACAACGAAATTCATCATCTGTTTAAATCACCTTTGATCACTGGCATCATGAGAGCTGATTGAAATGGTTGGGGCATATTGAGAGAATGTCAGATGACAGACAGGTGAAAACTGTTTACACAAGGGAGATGAATGGTCGTAGACCACGAGGCAGACCAAGAAGACGATGGAGAGATAATGTCCAGACAGACCTATAAACACTTGGTGTTACCAACTGGAAAGAGAAGGCCAACCAGAGAGAGGAATGGAGGCGGGTGATATCTGCAGCAATGAACCTCAAGGGCTTAGAATGCTGCAGAAAAAGAAGATTATGAACACTGACATTGCACATTGGGCATAACCATGCATGCTTAGTCCTCCCATGCAGCAGCTGTCCCACTGTACGTCTGCTGACAGTTTTTATATAAAGTTGGTTATCACATCTCCTATCTTGATCTAAAAAACATATCATAGCCATGCTTCACCATTCTTTACTTGCAGGTTATGTAGTTGGGTTAGCGTAAGGTGCTCCACCATCTAGTCCGTAACGTTGTTGAATAAATCAGCTGTCTCTATGCTTATGAGTCCACAGTGCTTGTTTCTGTAGTACTGGTGTGTTACTGGGGCCCTTAAGGGATGCAAAGAATAGTAATGCTCTAACTACCATGCATGTCATATGAGCCAGCTAAGGAGAGCTGCAGCTGGCTACCTCAAAATCCAGGCAGATATGAACAAGTCTGCTAAAACTAGCCTATGCTCCATTTGGAGGTGGAAAGCAGATGAAGAAAATTCCGCAGGTTAATCAGTTGTTTAGGTTCTTAATTTATAACGTACCCCAAACACGAAATTCCCGTGGGAAATCCACAGCTGACCTGACAGTCCATTATTTCAAGGGGTGCAAGTGTGCTGTTGTGTGGTGCTGTTTCTGAGTGTTCATCTAGTGTCTTCTAACCCTAACCCAAAACTTGGCTGTAAATAAATCGCGAGAAACTACAACCTGAAAACCCTAGAATTTATTGGGAATGTCTCCCGTGACGTAGTCGTGACGTCAGGGGTAAGTTATAAATGAAGTACCGTTGTTTGTGAGGTGTCCACTGCAGTTACTCATTAGATACTGCTTTTCCCCACCTGTGTTTGGGTGTATTGATCATTCTGTATGTGCTTCTTTTGTCTGATTGGTTTTCAGACCCATTTGGTTATGAAAGGGATCTAGTACTTCTTCTTCTGTGATCTCTGGTCATCCTCTTAACCTACTGTGGGCCATAAACTGGGATGTCATCTCAAGGTCTCTTAGGTTTATCCAAGGCTTAGTTGTCATATCTACTGGCTGTTGCCACAAGTTGGCTCACAGCTCTACCAAGAGAAGACAATCTTGCAAAACATGTTCTAGAGACAGTCTTGCAAGACATGTTCTGGAGTCTGTTGAGCGCGAAGACACTGGCAGAGAGCTGTTTGGTTCATAACTAATTTAAATGAGCATTTGTTGAGTTTGCCGTATCCAGTATGTAAGCGAAAAACTGTAACTTGGTCTGCTCTGTTCAAGTGATTGAGGAAATCTGTGCATGGTTTTTAGGGAGCCACGTTAGTCGATAGGAGACTTGCTTTCAAATCCACCTGCGACTCGCTGTAGCCCACATTTGGTGTTCGAAACCGGGCGGTTCCTGGGGTTCACCCAACCTCTAGGAAATGGGTACCAGAGTTTATACTCTGGGGTAAATGGAGAAACATTGCTGTAGCTATGGGGTTACGTGCAGAAGGTGACACAGGTGAACAGTTTCTTATCAGCTGCCTGTACTGGTGGCAGAGCACTTATGGTTTATAACCGTGTGCAATGACGCTGGTTCACATCTCCCGACTTTACCTTAACTTTTGTTTATGGTTATAACCTGTACCAGTCTGTTTGTGCTTCTGTAGAGGATAATGAATGAATGGCAGAGTTGAAATATTATGTTTGAGTTTCAGAGAAAAGTCGAGTTTCTCTTCTGTCTTTGCAGGGACCAGTAGGACTAATGCTTGGCCTCATCTCACTCAATGGGTCGGTCATTACACTGAGGAAGCTGCATCTTCAGAAAGGGTGGGTGATTTCTTTAGATGATTCTCTGTAATTTATAACTCCTTCAGCACCAAAGATATGTTACTTTAACTCCTTATATGCCAATGAGTTGAGCTAAAGAGCTATGCAGATTTTGGTTTCAAGTTCAACAGAGACACTATTGATTGGACAGGGGTTGAGTTCACGCACAGGGGTAGGCAGAAAAGCCACACATTTCCCAGATTTAGGGTATCTATTGTTGTGATATCCATAGTACCGAACCAAAGGGTTTACAACTCGTGGTTTCTGGATTTAAAAAAAAAAAAACATTCTGATCATCATCTTCCTGTAATTGTGTCGTTGGGTTACCGGTTGCTGTTGACTATCTGATCAGCTCCCTCCACCTTCAACGGTCAGATGCAATGGACTTCATGGTTGCATGCCTAAGGTCTGTCCAGTCAGTCAGTTTCTGTATTGAGATCTTTCTTGGTCTGCCTCTTCTCCACTTCCCCTCTACTGAGCCCTGGAGTATTGTTTTTTCGAGTTAATATAATATATATCTGTGACTGAAGTCAGTATGAACATTTCCCCATTTGGGTTCCGGGGCTCTATTATAGGGAAAACAAGAATAGACCCTCTGCCTACCCAAAAGCATGTCCTAAGGGTCGACTAATTGGGAGCTTCCTTCAAAGTCGGAGTGCATCTGCCTGAGAGACAAGGAAGCAACAGTCTGCACACAAATTAGTCAGGTCTGTCAAACAGATGCACACGTAACACTCAGGTTCTGAAACAGAACTTTCCACCAGAGTTAACAGCTGGTGAGCGCAAAGAAGAAGTAGTATGAACATTATTTTATCTTTGGAATCACCAAGAAATGGGTAGTGAGTTGCCTGGTAGTGAAAGAAAGAGAGGGTAAGCAAGAGAAATAGAAAGAATAATGCAAACATAGGAGTAAAAAGTATTGGCTTGTCTTAGTGAGTAAAAAAACTGACAACATAGTATGCTCTCCTTGGTAACTGTATTATAACATTAATATTGTTGGAGGAATTGTGGGTGACCGCTGTTAACTGTGTAATAAGGTTGGTATTGTTTGGGTGGTTGTGATAAGGTTGGTATTTGTGGTTGGTTGTGATAAGGTTGGTATTGTTTGGGTGGTTTGTGATAAATTGGTATAGTTTGGGTGGTTGTGATAAGGTTGGCATTGTTTGGTTGGTTGTGATAAGTTTGTATAGTTTGGGTGGTTGTGATAAGGTTGGCATTGTGTGGGTGGTTGTGATAAGATTGGCATTGTGTGGGTGGTTGTGATAAGGTTGGCATTGTGTGGGTGGTTGTGATAAGGTTGGCATTGTGTGGGTGGTTGTGATAAGGTTGGCATTGTGTGGGTGGTTGTGATAAGGTTGGCATTGTGTGAGTGGTTGTGATAAGGTTGGTATAGTTTGGATGGCTGTGATAAGGTTGGTATTGTGTGGGTGGTTGTGATAAGGTTGGTATTGTGTAGGTGGTTGTGATAAGGTTGGCATTGTTTGAGGGGTTGTGATAAGGTTGGCATTGTGTGGGTGGTTGTGATAAGGTTGGTATTGTGTGGGTGGTTGTGATAAGGTTGGTATAGTTTGTTTGGCTGTGATAAGGTTGGTATTGTGTGGGTGGTTGTGATAAGGTTGGTATCGTTTGGGTGGTTGTGATAAGGTTGATATTGTGTGGGTGGTTGTGATAAGGTTGGTATTGTGTGGGTGGTTGTGATAAGGTTAGCATTGTGTGGGTGGTTGTGATAAGGTTGGCATTGTGTGGGTGGTTGTGATAAGGTTGGTATTGTGTGGGTGGTTGTGATAAAGTTGGCATTGTGTGGGTGGTTGTGATAAGGTTGGCATTGTATGGGTGGTTGTGATAAGGTTGGCATTGTGTGGGTGGTTGTGATAAGGTTGGCATTGTGTGGGTGGTTGTGATAAGGTTGGCATTGTGTGGGTGGTTATGATAAGGTTGGCATTGTTTTGGTGGTTGTGATAAGGTTGGCATTGTGTGGGTGGTTGTGATAAGGTTGGTATAGTTTGGGTGGTTGTGATAAGGTTGGTACTGTGTGGGTGGTTGTGATAAGGTTGGTATTGTGTGGGTGGTTGTGATAAGGTTGGCATTGTGTGGGTGGTTGTGATAAGGTTGGTATTGTGTGGGTGGTTGTGATAAGGTTGGCATTGTGTGGGTGGTTGTGATAAGGTTGGTATTGTTTGGGTGGTTGTGATAAGGTTGGCATTGTTGGGGTTGTTGCAGACTGTTGGGGTGGAACAAGCTGCTGATGTATATAGCCAACGAGTGGTTGAAGGACATCCGGCTCAATCAGATACACTCCATTCTCAAGGGCTTCGGAAGCTTCTCCATACTCTGCCAGATTGGTGAGTTTGTCTTTGATGTCCTTTTGTCTGTGATATTTAGTGAGTTTGTTTATATGTCTTTGATGTCATTTTGTCTGTGACATTTGGTGAGTTTGTTTGTATGTCTTTGATGTCATATTGTGTGTGAAATTGTGTGAGTTTGTATGTCTTTGATGTCATTTTGTCTGTGACATTTGGTGAGTTTGTTTGTATATGTTTGATGTCATTTCATCTATGACATTTGGTGAGTTTGTATGTCTTTGATGTCATTTTGTCTGTGACATTTGGTGAGGTTGTTTGTATGTCTTTGATGTCATTTTGTCTGTGACTGTGACATTTGGTGAGTTTGTTTGTATGTCTTTGATGTCATTTTGTCTGTGACATTTGGTGAGTTTGTTTGTATGTCTTTGATGTCATATTGTCTGTGAAATTTTGTGAGTTTGTTTGTATGTGATGTCATTTTGTCTGTGATATTTGGTGAGTTTGTTTGTATGTCTTTGATGTCATATTGTCTGTGACTGTGACATTTGGTGAGTTTGTTTGTATGTCTTTGATGTCATTTTGTCTGTGACTGTGACATTTGGTGAGTTTGTTTGTATGTCTTTGATGTCATTTTGTCTGTGACATTTGGTGAGTTTGTTTGTATGTCTTTGATGTCATTTTGTCTGTGGCATTTGGTGAGTTTGTTTGTATGTCTTTGATGTCATATTGTCTGTGAAATTTTGTGAGTTTGTTTGTATGTGATGTCATTTTGTCTGTGATATTTGGTGAGTTTGTTTGTATGTCTTTGATGTCATTTTGTCTGTGATATTTGGTGAGTTTGTTTGTATGTCTTTGATGTCATTTTACCTCATCATCTGGTAAATTGTAAAGTTAATACCATTGACGTCATCTGGTAAATGGTTGAGTCAGTGCCGTTGTTCATAGTATCTGATAAATGGTAAGTCAGGTGACAATGAAGCTTCGGAACCCACATTGGGAAATTCTAGAATTGTTTCATTTGTGTCTGCAGTTCAGGGACTCACAGATCTGGTTCGCCTGCCCATTGAGCAGTACCAGAAGGACCGGCGGATCATCCGAGGCTTGCAGCGAGGGGCCAATTCTTTCACTCTTAATACCATCATGGCGATCCTGGAGCTGACCAACAAAGTTGTGGGTTCTATACAGGTGAGGGTGTCATTGATAGTTTTATGTCTGGTTGAAGTTGTGGGTTCTGTACAGGTGAGGGTTGATAGTTTCATGTCTGGTTGAAGTTGTTGGTTCTATACAGGTGAGGATGTCATTGATAGTTTCATGTCTGGTTGAAGTTGTGGGTTCTATACAGATGAGGGTGTCATTGATAGTTTCATGTCTGGTTGAAGTTGTTGGTTCTATACAGGTGAGGATGTCATTGATAGTTTCATGTCTGGTTGGAGTTGTTGGTTCTATACAGGTGAGGGTGTCATTGATAGTTTCATGTCTGGTTGAAGTTGTTGGTTCTATACAGGTGAGGATGTCATTGATAGTTTCATGTCTGGTTGAAGTTGTGGGTTCTATACAGGTGAGAGTGTCATTGATAGTTTCATGTCTGGTTGAAGTTGTTGGTTCTATACAGGTGAGGGTGTCATTGATAGTTTCATGTCTGGTTGAAGTTGTTGGTTCTATACAGGTGAGGATGTCATTGATAGTTTCATGTCTGGTTGAAGTTGTGGGTTCTATACAGGTGAGGATGTCATTGATAGTTTCATGTCTGGTTGAAGTTGTTGGTTCTATACAGGTGAGAGTGTCATTGATAGTTTCATGTCTGGTTGAAGTTGTTGGTTCTATACAGGTGAGGGTGTCATTGATAGTTTCATGTCTGGTTGAAGTTGTGGGTTCTATACAGGTGAGGGTGTCATTGATAGTTTCATGTCTGGTTGAAGTTGTTGGTTCTGTACAGTTGAAAGTTTAATGTCTAGTTGAAGTTGTTGGTTCTGTACAGTTGAAAGTTTCATGTCTACTCGAAGTTGTTGGTTCTGTACAGTTGAAAGTTTCATGTCTACTCGAAGTTGTTGGTTCTGTACAGTTGAAAGTTTCATGTCTACTCGAAGTTGTTGGTTCTGTACAGTTGAAAGTTTCACATCTGGTTGAAGTTGTTGGTTCTGTACAGGTGAGAGTGTTGTTGATAGTTTCATGTCTGCTTGAAGTTGTTGGTTCTGTACAGGTGAGGGTGTTGTTGAATGTTTCACATTTGCTTGAAGTTGTTGGTTCTGTACAGTACAGGTGAGGGTGTTGTTGAATGTTTCACATCTGATTGTAGTTGTATTTAGGTTTTACTATGTTTTAGGAACTGCACAAGTGAAAGACACTTGCAAATAGTAGAGGCCAGTGTATCTAGTTGGTCTTAGTTCCAAGTTCAAGGCTAATTGGGTTGTCCCATAATTGTTTAATTCCTATGCTAGCAAAGATTCCTCTGAATGTCTAACACTTTCCTTTGGAAAGAATTGAAGTGGACTACACTCCCAGCAAATCCAAAAACATTCAGATATTTAAAATATATAAGGCAGCTACCAGAATTGCCAACACAGTTTGTCAGTTGAAATAGATTTTGTTGGTAATGTAAGCAACAGCGGCAACACATTAGTAATTGCACACGCAATACTGCATAAGGTGGCACCAGTTATGTGATAACAGGCCACCTACCACATTGCTCACTACAAGTGTACACAAAGATGAGTCAGTAAATCTGCTACTTCTTCTTCAGCATTCCGAGCCCTTGAGGTTCATTGCTGCAGATAGCACCCGCCTCCACTCATCTCTCTGGTTGACCTTCTCTTTCCAGTTGGTAATACCAAGTATTTGTAGGTCTGGCTGGATGTTATCTCTTCATCTCTTCGTCTTCTTAGTTTGTCTCGTGATCTACGACCATTCAACTCCCTTGTATACAGTTTTTAGCTCTATGTCATCTGACATTCTCTCAATATGCCCCCAACCATTTCAGTCTATTAGCTCTCATGATGCCAGTGACCAGTGGCGATTTAAACAGATTATGAATTTCGTTGTCGCTTCTCACTCTCCATTTCCCAGCTTTGACGGTCCAATGATTTGTTGTGAGAGAGAGACGCATGCAGATGTGCGCACGCACACACGAACACACACACACACACACACACACACATATATATATATATATATATATATATATATATATATATATATATATATATATATATATATATATATATATATATATATATATATATATATATATATATATATATATATATATATATATATATATATATATATATATATATATATATATATATATAAATGATACTACAGCAGATAAAAAGGAGCTTTCCTGGCAATAGGAAATCTATGAAAGTCAATAGAAATTAAACATAGTGCCAAACTTTGATGTCAGATCACTACTGTTTTATTCTGCAGAAAAATGGAGAACAACTAAAACAGTCGCTAATAAAATTTAAACATTCATTACTGCTGCCTATAGAATGTAGAAGAAATGAAATGGTACGACAGAATCACTAGTATACAAACAAATAAATGGAAAGAACTGAAGAGAGTCCTGTGGATCAACAGATAAAAAGAAACGCTGGTACTGGATAGGACATTCACAAAATCTGTTAATAGTATAACTAGGATTTCCTTGCCCATGAGCCCATGGGGTAAAACAACTTTGAACTTCCCCATAAAATGGCGGCCGTAATATGATGGCACATTCTGGCCATAAAATATCCAAATATATCCGAACGGTGTTCAGGCGTATCTAAAATACAGACTTTTTGCCAAGGAACAAATCGCGGCAAAACTAGGATTACTTGACAATCAGTATCAACATTGCACACGGTAGTAGCAGACGATAAACACCGACCGTTGACAATTTCAAGCGTTTCTGCAGACGATACTAGCAGACGATATTAGCGACCGTTGACCAATTTCGAGACATTACAGACGATGAAAGCGATTAGCAATACTGTGTTCTTCCGATTGGAGGATTTAGCAGCAGTAGGTGTCAGACTTGTCGGCATGCGCAAAATGCGATTAAACTCATCGCTATGCGAGGCACCGATGAGGGGCTAAACTAGGTGCCTCACGAGTAAAGTAATTGGAGGAAGTTGCAGGAGATGCGGTAGCTGCCGCTCGTGAGACCCAGCCATCTAGTTTAGTCCCCATCCACGCCGCGCATAGCGGCGCGGGGGATACGGTCTGGGGTAAGAGCACACTCGCAGAAGCAGGTCCGCAAGTAACGTATCGCCGAGACCCTGTTAGAGCATTTGTTTCTTTATGCGGAGCCGGCACATATATTTTTAATAGAACTGAGCCCCATTTTATGGGGAAGTTCAAAGTAGAGCCAAAAAATGCAACCCCCCCCCCCCCCCCCCCCCCCCCCACATATGCACGCACACACACACACACATACGCACCACACACACACAAGGAAATTGTGGCGTTTATATTAGCTGATAGAGACAGATAGCCTTAACATTCTTTGTTTCTTGCTGTCCAACTGTTTATATATTAACAGTTTTACTTCAGTGTAAGACCATTAATGTTGATTTTGACAATCCTCTGAACACAGCAGCCAATGAGCTTTGGGATTTATCCTGTAAAGCAGAGGTTCTCAACCTTCCTGATGCCTTGACCCTTTAATACAGTTCCTCATTTGTGGTGACCCCCCAACCATACAATTATTTTTGTTACTACTTTGTAACTTCAGTGAATATGTGTTTTCCGATGGTCTTAGGTGACCCCTGTGAAATGGTTGTTTGACCCCAAAGGGGTCATGACCCATAGGTTGAGAACCGCTGTTGTAAAGTATGCTACTAACTTTGGGGGGAGGGGGGGGGGGGCACTGCAGTTTGGCTGTGTTTGTTAGATTTATGCTACAGTTGTTTAAACACTAAAAGGTGTCCTTTTTTTCAGTACTGTGCTGAGCTAGGATATGACATGCTGTCACCGGGTCCAAGTGTCAAACGACGCAAACAACTACGCCATCGCACTCGACAACCAAGGACAACAGCTGAGGGTGCCAAGGCAGCTCTACAGCTGGTCACGGAGGTACAGGGATTTGTTATTATAGTCTGTTCGATGTGTCATCATAGCATCTGTTTGTTGTGTCATCTTAGAGTCTGTTTGTTGTGTCATCATAAAGTCTGTTTGTTGCATCATCATTGGGTTTGTTGTGTCATCATAGAGTTTGTTTATTGTGTCATCATTTAGTCTGTTTTGTCATCATTGAGTCTGTCTGTTGTGTCATCATAGAGTTTGTTAGTTATGTCATCATAGAGTCTGTTTGTTGCCTCATCATAGCGTCTGTTTGTTGTGTCATTGTAGAGTTTGTTTGTTGTGTCTTCATGTTTGTTTATTTGTTGTGTCACCATAGCGTATGTTTGTCGTGTCATCATAGCATCTATGTGTTATTTCATCATAGCATTTGTTTGTTTTGTCATCATTGAGTCTGTTTGTTGTGTCATCGTAGAGTTTGTTTGTTGTGTCACCGTAGCATATGTTTGTCATGTCATCATAGCATCTATGTGTTATTTCATCATAGCATATGTTTGTTTTGTCATCATTGAGTCTGTTTGTTGCGTCATCATAGAGTCTGTTTTTGTGTCATCATAGAGTCTGTTTGTTGCATCATCATTGGGTCTGTTGTTTCATCATTTAGTCTGTTTTGTCATCATTGAGTCTGTCTGTTGTGTAATCATAGAGTTCGTTAGTTATGTCATCATAGAGTCTGTTTGTTGCCTCATCATAGCGTCTGTTTGTTGTGTCATTGTAGAGTTTGTTTGTTGTGTCGTCATAGTTTGTTTGTTTGTTGTGTCACCATAGCGTGTGTTTGTCGTGTCATCATAGCATCTATGTGTTATTTCATCATAGCATATGTTTGTTTTGTCATCATTGAGTCTGTTTGTTGCGTCATCATAGAGTCTGTTTTTGTGTCATCATAGAGTCTGTTTGTTGCATCATCATTGGGTCTGTTGTGTCATCATTAAGTCTGCTTGTTGTGTCATCATAGAGTTTGTTTGTTGTGTCATCATTTAGTCTGTTTTGTCATCATTGAGTCTGTCTGTTGTGTCATCATAGAGTCTGTTTTTGTGTCATCATTGAGTCTGTATGTTGCATTTATCATTGGGTCTGTTGTATCATCATTAAGTCTGCTTGTTGTGTCATCATAGAGTTTGTTTGTTGTGTCATCATTTAGTCTGTTTTGTCATCATTGAGTCTGTCTGTTGTGTCATCATAGAGTTTGTTAGTTATGTCATCATAGAGTCTGTTTGTTGCCTCATCATAGCGTCTGTTTGTTGTGTCATTGTAGAGTTTGTTTGTTGTGTCGTCATAGTTTGTTTGTTTGTTGTGTGTGGTCATCCATAGTGTCATCATATCATCATAGCTGTCATCATAGTTTGTTTGTTGTGTCATCATAGAGTTTGTTTGGTGTGTCACCATAGCAAATGTTTGTCATGTCATCATAGCATCAATGTGTTATTTCATCATAGCATATGTTTGTTTTGTCATCAATGAGTCTGTTTGTTGTGTCATCATTTAGTCTGTTTTGTCATCATTGAGTCTGTCTGTTGTGTCATCATAGAGTTTGTTAGTTGTGTCATCATAGAGTCTGTTTGTTGTGTCATCATTTAGTCTGTTTTGTCATCATTGAGTTTGTCTGTTGTGTCATCATAGAGTTTGTTAGTTGTGTCATCATTTAGTCTGTTTTGTCATCATTGAGTCTGTCTGTTGTGTCATCATAGAGTCTGTTTGTTGCCTCATCATAGAGTCTGTTTGTTGTGTCATTGTAGAGTTTGTTTGTTGTATCGTCATAGTTTGTTTGTTTGTTGTGTCACCATAGCATATGTTTGTCCTGTCATCATAGCATCTATGTGTTATTTCATCATAGCATATGTTTGTTTTGTCATCATTGAGTCTGTTTGTTGAGTCATCATAGAGTCTGTGTGTGATAGTAGAAAGTAAATGACCTATATATAAATGACATATCACTCTTGCAGCTTATTAATCTCTTTACCCATACCACCACTTGCAGGAAATATTCATGAACCCAGCAATTCCCCAAAACCACACTGAAAGAATTGTTACAAAAATGTTATGTATTTATGTCTTCATTCAAAAATAAATTTCAAAGAGGAATGTTGAATTAAGAATCGACATCTCAGCACTCGGAACACTCCCATAAGTGCTCCGTCCCCATCTTCAGTAGCAAGTGAAGAGTTCCAATTCCGATGGCACCAGTAGTTGTCTAATTGTGTATTCGTCATTTTTAAAGAGGATAAATGAAGGAAAGTAATCCAAACATGAAACGGAGCAGAAAATTAAATACCCTTGGGTCATAAATAAATTTATGTGGTGACTGATATCATGACCCCTTTCCTGTGTGACATCTAAAGGCTAATGGGGAATAATGTCATTATGATGTCATGGGAGTCACCGTGGTATAGGAGCTAGACATCCGCCGGCAGGCCCACAGGTCGTGGGTTCTAATCTACATTGAGTCAGATTTGTTTCTCTTAAATGACCTTGGTTCCCAGGCCAGCCCAGCTGAAGATGGGGACCTACCAGTTGGGGTCCTAGGAAGTAAAGGCAGCCAGCATAAAGTTGACAACATCACCCATCAAGTGTCGGTTGGTTTACAGAAGTCTCTCTCATGATACTGATACATGATAAGGCAGATGTTGTTAGTTCCTTTTGGGAGAGCGTGTACAGTTTGGAGGAGCAGATGGATCACCACTGTCTGGTGAGATTGATGCAGCGGGGAGTGACAAGAGGTTCTGGCAGAAGCTGGAGGCTCAGAGGAAAGGCAAGACGGACGTGTAATCGGAATGCTACTGGCACCATTAGTATAGGAACTCTTCGCTGGCTGCTGAAGGTGGGGACGGGGCACTTATGGGAATGCCCGAGTGCTGTGATGTCGGTTCTTGAATCAAATCAATTCAAATCAAAACTCTTATGATATGCCCGATATGCTACAAGCATGAAAAGAGTCCTTTTTTGTTAAATGACCTCATAATCACTTTTTGTCGGCTCTGTGGCTAAGTCGATGCGAACACTTCGCTTCGTAATGCCGGGATGCCAGGTTCGATCCCAGCTGCGGGCAATGCGCCTTGCGTTGGTTTCGACAGTGGTATCAAGAAAGCCAACCGTCCAGAAAGCAATGGCAAACTACTGGACGTAAATTTGCCTAGAGAAACCACACAACAGCCAGGGGCTGTTAGGGTTGGTTCTGCAACGTCCTCTAGAGGATACGCAACAACCAATCACTTTTTTAAAAAGCCATGATTTACCCCAGTAATACCTTCCCCTTGCTATTATTGTTTTTATAGAATCAAACCTGGCCCTCCTAGACACTGCTGAGGTGCAAACAGAACCGCTGCTCTGGTCATCTTATTAATCTTAGTCTTAATCTTAGTCTTATTAACTTCATAGCTGCTGGGCACTGGTCATCTTGTTAATCTTAGTCTTAACTTCATAGCTGCTGGGCACTGGTCATCTTATTAATCTTGTTAATAGCTTAGTCATCTTATTAATCTTAGCTTAGCTTATAGCAAATCAGTCACGTTCATAGCTGCTGGGCATTGGTCATCTTATTAATCTTAGTCTTAACTTCATAGCTGCTGGGCACTGGTCATCTTGTTAATCTTAGTCTTAACTTCATAGCTGCTGGGCACTGGTCATCTTGTTAATCTTAGTCTTAACTTCATAGCAAATCAGTCACATTCATAGCTGCTGGGCACTGGTCATCTTGTTAATCTTAGTCTTAACTTCATAGCTGCTGGGCACTGGTCATCTTGTTAATCTTAGTCTTAACTTCATAGCAAATCAGTCACGTTCATAGCTGCTGGGCACTGGTCATCTTGTTAATCTTAGTCTTAACTTCATAGCTGCTGGGCACTGGTCATCTTGTTAATCTTAGTCTTAACTTCATAGCTGCTGGGCACTGGTCATCTTGTTAATCTTAGTCTTAACTTCATAGCAAATCAGTCACGTTCATAGCTGCTGGGCACTGGTCATCTTGTTAATCTTAGTCTTAACTTCATAGCTGCTGGGCACTGGTCATCTTGTTAATCTTAGTCTTAACTTCATAGCTGCTGGGCACTGGTCATCTTGTTAATCTTAGTCTTAACTTCATAACTGCTGGGCACTGGTCATCTTGTTAATCTTAGTCTTAGCTTCATAGCTGCTCTGTTACTGTGCTAGTAAAACACACACAGAATGTTCATCACTGTCCTTTGTGGAAAAATTAACACAGACTTCAGTCTCAGCTTATCCACTAGCATACACACGCATTAAAAGCATAAGGCAGTCATCAGAAGTGCTGACACAAACAGTCCGACATTTAAAATTTAAAATTGACTGAAGTAAACTGGTCAATGCAAAAGGCTACTTTAACAGTTTTGCAGGGGATTTTTAATAAATGGTTTCACCAGATTGGCGCATCTTGGGTGAAGCAGTTTTAGACTTTATCTTTTTGCAGTCTTCTTCAAACAATCAGTCAGTATCTCCTTGTGGGTTTTCGGGCCCCGTCGCGAGGGAGAAAAAGAAAAGACCCACTGCAGCTGGTGACCACGAAGAAGTGGTTTTTTTTTTTAGGTATTTTGTTGTTGTTGACAGGTCAGTAGATGTTATTACGAGATAGCTTCAAATGAAAATCTCAAAAGTGTGATAGAAATTGCAATAACCAAGCGATTGTCTTGTAACCCGTCATTATTGTTGTTAATGATGCCAAGAGTGTTAAGCACCTGACCTCATGCTATAAAAAAAAGCGGTGAAGTCATAGCTTAAAGATGGCCTCCCCACTTTTGACATGCACTGGAGAGGCTCACTGTTCTGTTATCCATTTTTTTTTTATCCTCACACTATAAAAATTTTAATTAGAAGCTCTCTCTTTCTAAACCATTTCATTTTCAAGAGTGATATGTCATTGAAAGTTATAGTTTACATAGAATAGTGTATAAAATATTGTTGTTTGAACAGTGATTTCTCTTGTCTTCCTGACAGGGGGTGAAAGAGTCAGCCTCCCACTTGTCTGCCGTGGTCAGTGAGGAGAGTGCCCACAAAGGCTACGTGGGAATTGTGGGGGGCTCACTGAGGAACGCCACACCAGAATTGTTTTTGAAACCCTTAGCCTTGCTGGCGGAGGCCGGAACCAACATTGTGCAGGGAGCAAGGAATGAGGTTGATCCCAGTGTTATGAAAGAGGAGGAGGATAGGTGGAAGCAAGCTTGATGTGGGTGTGTGGGGGTAACATGAAGGCACATCTGGTGTGGGTGCTTATGTGGGAGTAAACATGTGGGTATTTGTGTGGTGGTAGGTGGTAACATATGTCTTTTGTGGGGGTAAGATGGAGGCACATTTGGTGCGAGTGTCTATGTGGGGATAGACAGATACACAGGTGGGTATTTGTGTGGTGGTAGATGAAGGCTGTGTGTTGTGTGGAAGTAAGATGGAGGTTCATTTTGTGCTGGTGTTTGTGGGAGGTAGACAGATACACATGTGGGTGTTTGTGTGGTGGTAGATAGAAGTTGTGTGGAGGTAAGCTGGAGGCACATTTTGTGCTGGTGTTTGTGCGAGGTAGACAGATACACATGTGTGTGTTTGTGTGGTGGTAGCTAAAGGCTTTTGCCCAATGCCTCTTGAAAACCTGATGCTGAAAGGCAATACAGTACCACTTGTACCGCGGTGAAGGACATTAGAGTCTTCTGCCCCTTCTTTTCTTTCACTGTAAAATCTAGCAGAAAGTTCTGATGGTTCATCTGCTTTTGGACTTGAGTCTTTTTACAGAACTGAAGTATTGTGTGAACATCCATTGTACAGATTTGGCTTATGTGCGTGCAGATTGTTGTTGGTTCCTTGCCTCTTAGTCAGATGCACTGCAATTTTGAAGCAAGCCCCCTAATTTGTCAGCTTCTACTATGTGCTTTGGGAGACTTTGAGGTCTGTTCTTGTTTTTCTCCTGAACCCACACGGGGAATTGGGGTCTTTAAGCCTGAGGAATTAGGGGTGCATGACTAGTACAGTCATCACATCACAGACTGTCGGTTAGTTTTGTTTCCTTTTATTCTAATCCCCAACAGTCAAGTGGCCATCACCTTATCAGGGATTCGAACCCTGGTCTCCTCCATGAGAGCTGAATGTTGTCTGTTTGAAAAGAGGTTTGTGGCTTTGATAGAGTGCCAGCCAATGTTTAATTTGCATATCATGAGTTTCTTTGCAGAAATAAGAGTTGTCTTGTCATGAAAATGCAATATTTGATTTGTGTATTTTTGTGAAGTTGAATATGTGTTACATTTTTTAATTGCTTCAGTTTTGACAAAGCAGCACTATGTGATTATGCACATAATCAGCAATGTAATAATCAATACCAGATGTGGATATATGTGATTATGGCTTATAGTACAGTTGTTGCAGCCACATTTGAATCATGGATTTTGTCATGGTTCAACATTTTTATGCTTTGTAATTATGCTATATGTTCGGTGCCTGTGGTTGAATTTATATTTTCTGTATGGTGTGGTTAATTTCTACTTCTTCTTTTGTTTGCTTGAAGTAGATAATCTCTATCTGCAATGTTGTCTCTAGTGTGAACTTCAATGTCTTTTGTAAATCACTCACCCATAAAGGTTAATTTCTACTGATTACATTAATTGTGCCGTCTCCATAATGAGAGTTGACTGCAATGTATCCTTTGCTAACTATGAGATTATTAAGTGTTAAGGCCCCAGTCTCTTCCATGGTGTTATTCTTATACTAGTCTGAAAGACACTAGAACGATCTTTAACTCCCATGACGGCGGTGGAACTATGGTAAATGTAAAGTATTATACATTGCAGACAATTTAAGGCGATCTCGGATGTGGTGAATTTCTGATGTGAAGAACAATTTGTTTATCTCCTGCAGTTTTTGTCTTGCTTGGATTTGTATATTGATAAGAGAAATTCCTGATATGAAGAACTATATCTTGGGTGCCCTGGGAGTTCTCTTTATCCCATCTGCACTGTATTGTGAGACCAGGATGTCATATAAATTTCTATACATAGAAAAAAATAAACTTTTTTTCTAATGATAGGATGCCATTAAAAAAAAATAAACTGGCAAGCCTGTTTTCAGACATTTAAGGGGGGAGAGGGTTAATTTAAGTTCAGTGATGATGACAATTAATCCTAGAGCTGGCTTTACTAAAATGTTACATTCTAATTTTGCATGATGTTTGACAGTAGTGTAGCAGGTATTGATTGTTTTCACCAGAACCCATGTAAGGGTTTCAGTTTGTCATTTCACTTGTACCCTCTTATATCTGATGTTGACATTTTAGTGTGTTTTTTTGTTGGATCATTTCTGATAAAACTGGGTTTTTTTTCCCTGTTTTGTTAAGTTAGTTTTTACTGTATGGGCATCATTTTCACATGTTAGTGCATTTGTTATGTGCACTATTAAGTCACAAGACACACAAAAACATCAAAGTTATGCAATGTCAGTTATTAGCTCAGGGGCTAGACAGTGACAGGTCTGCAGATTCACTAGATTTAGTCCTCATGTGGATTCGGGGGCCCCTTTCAGTGGCCCTGCGACCCCAGATTCCGGCAACTTTGTGAACAACTTCCCACTGTTCCCACCATCGCCCCCCCCCCCCTCCCCCGACATTCAACAAACTGAATTTACTGATAACACGTACGCTGTAACACCAAGCACTGACATACTGTTGGTTTTAAGCTAGGACAAACGCAGACAAGACAGTATAATTAAGATAAGCTGTCTGTTCTCTTTATTGAGTGTTGATCTAAGAACTGACATCGCAGCACTACAGACATTCCCATAAGTGCTCTGTTTTTCTATTTTACGTGAAGTCACTGGATCAATGTTTAAAATAAGCCACCTTCAGTAAAGAACCTTTCATGTTATTGGGGTGTGGGGGGGGGGGGGGGAGGGGGCACTCAAGGGACTGGAGCACCCACCGTCGCCTATGTCTGCCTGAGAGGTGAGGAACCAACAGTCTGCATACCTAGATCTATAAACTGGGTGGGCATGAACTCAAGTTCTGAAACAAGACCAAAGTCCAGAAGTGGACGAACAACCAGAACTGTCTGCCAGAGTTTACAATGAATGCTACAAAAAAACAAAGAGGAGGAGACCAGGTACAATCAAGATTTGTGGGCAGGTTTTATGAAAAAATTTGCTTGAAAACTTTGGGACAGCCGGCACACGTCATGGGAAAGGAGCAGGGAGGAGTTGAACATAAATATCTTGAGGGCTTGACCAAATGTAGACCTCATGCTTAGTGTTATGTGTGGGATTATGGAACTTCACAGTAACTTAGAAAACATAGTGGAAGGTTCAGTTGAATTAAAATGAGTTGGGATCCGACATCATTACACCCAGGACATTCCGGTAAGTGCTCTGTCCTCGCCCCCTCCCCCTTCAGTACCTAATGAAGAGTTCTTTTTTACAGTGGTGCCGGTAGCGGTCTTAATTTATGTCTTGCCTCTCGCCTCAGTGTTGGGGATCTGCACAAATTGGTGGTGAATTGATACATGACAAGGCAGATGTGGTCAAGGCCCTTTGGGAACAAGCAACGAAATCAGTAGAGAAAGAAGATTATTATGGCCTGGAGAGAATGAGGCGCCTTGGTGTAACCAGAAGGTCTGGCCGGCTCATTACACTCAGAGAAAAGGCAAGACGGACATATAACCAGATGTGACCGGTACCATCAGTTTTGGAACTCTGCGCAGGCTGCTGAAGATGAAGACGGAGCACACATGGGAATGCCCTGAGTGCTGTGATGTCAATTCTTGGCTCAACTCAATGTTAAGGATATCAGCCAGATCCCCTTGTCACTTCCCTCTGCACCATTCTATTTACCTAGGGGTGACCGCGATTTTTAGAGCTGGAAATAGGACATTCCACTAATATTTTGAACTGAAAACAGGACAAACATAGTTTCGCAAGCAAATTTAAAATCACTGCACCCTGTTTTTTGTTTCTGGGTCAACCGGGTTAAAGGATTAATTACTCGCTCGGCAATGGTAATGTCGCCCAAAAAAAATCAAGAAAACGGTGCACTGGGAGAAAAAACATGCTACAATGTAATTTCCCATCAGCATATTTCAGGCATTTTTTTTTTTCAAGTATCTAAAACTCTTGAAGGTCCCTAGTCTAAGGACCCCAGATATAGCTACAAAAGCATGTGGTATTCTCACGCTTATTCCTAGATTTTTTTAAGGGGAAAAAGTTTTTTTTTTTGGGTGTAATAATTGGCTGTCTGGACACACCACCACCCCCACCCCCCAAAAGGATTAAGTGATGGTTTGGTCACCAAAACACTGCCAATACTGTGTGCATTTACCATCTCTGCGGTGTAGAAAGGAGGATCATTTAGCCTGAGGATTTAGGGACACATGGCTGGTGCTGTCGCCACGGACTGTGCAGGTTAGGATATTTTTATCCATAATCTCACCTGATGTTTGAAATTGAAATCAGTATTTGGAGGCTGGGTAACCTGGCTGGCACTTGATAATTGTTCCTAATGATAATTGTTTATAATAGTTGGCATCCTTTGGATATTTGCTCCAGGTGATGCCGGTGTGTTGGGAAATGAGCAGGCAGATTGACTGGCGGGCTTTGCACCACTTGGTGGTGAACTGATGTATGAAAAGTAAGATATTTTGAGGGTCTTTTGGAAGTGAGTGAACAGCGCGGAGGGGCAGTTAGATCATTACGGTCTGAGGAGAATGGCACTGCGAGGAGGAGTTACCAGGGGATCTGGCCGACACTCAAAACTTAGGGGAAGGATGAGATGCATATACAACCAGACAGTTACTGGTAGTGTCGGAATTGGAACTCTTCGCTTGTTGCTGAAGATGGGGACTGAGCACTCATGGGAGTGTCTCGAGTGCTGTGATGTCGATTCTTAATTCAACATTTTGTAATTGTTCTTGTACTTTTATGCCATAGAGACCAATGATTATGTTCAATTTGAAATTTTTAGAATTTTCCCTCTAACACACACAAGTACCACAAATCTGTTTCATATCTATAAGGTTTGTAGTTGTTTCACTGGTATCTGTGTATGTAGGTTGTACCCCACCAGGACATCACACAAGCGATGAACACCCCTTGACACAAAGTACCACCTTGTGGATGAGGATCACCCGTGGAGAGGTCCCGAAAACCTCGTTCAGCTGTTACGCTATATTTAGGGCCCCCTGCAAAAGCCAGGGTGGAGCTTCAAAATAACTAAAAATTGCGTCCCACAAGGAAATTACGAGATTTCTTCACTAGTATTTGCAGATCCTCTTGAAGACATCTTGTGGCTGTGAGTGAGTTTCTAGATCCCAGTTTAGTATATGGAGTGGCTTCAGGGTTCCTTTTGATATACCATGGGTAGATAGAAAGCAAACAAGCACTCTATACAGATATGTAATAACATCCGAACCTTATTAGAGATATTATACATAGACAGCTAAAATGTTATAAGGGTAACAAATATTATTGAACATTCAGTACTCTGTGCTGGCTGCTGAAGATGAAGATGGAGCATGCATAAGAACGCCCCGAGTGCTGTGATGTCAATTCTTGACTCAACTCCTCATTGGTGCCCACAGATTTTACAGAGAAACCTGGAAGTCCACACTGGACAGCAGTGCCCACCAAACTTTATAGAAACATGTGGAAATCACTGGCAGGGAGAAGGAAGAGAAAAGGGAAGTATAAGCAGAAATGATTTTGAAAACCTTGTGACAACTGGGAAACTTTAAGCACAAACAGAACAAGGAAAAGACCAGGAGATAAGTATATGGACGGCAAGACTATGACGAGAAAATCTGGTAATCATGTGAGGTGGTGAATGATGAACACCTTAGCTTTGTGGTGGTGAATGATGAACACCTTAGCTTGGTGGTGGTGAACGTGAATGATGAACACCTTAGCTTGGTGGTGGTGGTTGTGAATGATGAACACCTTAGCTTGGTGGTGGTGAATGATGAACACCTTAGCTTGGTGGTGGTGAATGATGAACACCTTAGCTTTGTGGTGGTGAATGATGAACACCTTAGCTTGGTGGTGGTGAATGATGAACACCTTAGCTTGGTGGTGGTGGTGAATGATGAACACCTTAGCTTGGTGGTGGTGAATGATGAACACCTTAGCTTGGTGGTGGTGAATGATGAACACCTTAGCTTGGTGGTGGTGAATGATGAACACCTTAGCTTGGTGGTGGTGAATGATGAACACCTTAGCTTGGTGGTGGTGAATGATGAACACCTTAGCTTGGTGGTGGTGAATGATGAACACCTTAGCTTGGTGGTGGTGAATGATGAACACCTTAGCTTGGTGGTGGTGAATGATGAACACCTTAGCTTGGTGGTGGTGGTGAATGATGAACACCTTAGCTTGGTGGTGGTGAATGATGAACACCTTAGCTTGGTGGTGGTGGTGAATGATGAACACCTTAGCTTGGTGGTGGTGAATGATGAACACCTTAGCTTGGTGGTGGTGAATGATGAACACCTTAGCTTGGTGGTGGTGAATGATGAACACCTTAGCTTGGTGGTGGTGGTGAATGATGAACACCTTAGCTTGGTGGTGGTGAATGATGAACACCTTAGCTTGGTGGTGGTGAATGATGAACACCTTAGCTTGGTGGTGGTGGTGAATGATGAACACCTTAGCTTGGTGGTGGTGAATGATGAACACCTTAGCTTGGTGGTGGTGAACGTGAATGATGAACACCTTAGCTTGGTGGTGGTGGTGAATGATGAACACCTTAGCTTGGTGGTGGTGAATGATGAACTCCTTAGCTTGGTGGTGGTGAATGATGAACACCTTAGCTTGGTGGTGGCGGTGAATGATGAACACCTTAGCTTGGTGGTGGTGGTGAATGATGAACACCTTAGCTTGGTGGTGGTGGTGGTGGTGAATGATGAACACCTTAGCTCGGTGGTGGTGAATGATGAACACCTTAGCTTGGTGGTGGTGAATGATGAACACCTTAGCTTGGTGGTGGTGAAGGTGAATAAGGAACACCTTTGCTTGTTGATGGTGAAGGTGAATGAGGAACACCTTAGCTTGGTGGTGGTGAAGGTGAACCTGGAACACCTTAGCTTGGTGGTGGTGAAGGTGAACAAGGAACACCTTAGCTTGGTGGTGGTGAAGGTGAATGAGGAACACCTTAGCTTTGTGGTAGTGAAGGTGAATGATGAACACCTTAGCTTGGTGGTAGTGAAGGTGAATGATGAACACCTTAGCTTGGTGGTAGTGAAGGTGAATGATGAACACCTTAGCTTGGTGGTGGTGAACGATGAACACCTTAGCTTGGTGGTGTTTGTTTGGGTATCCATTCAGTTATGAAGTAACCTGCGGTTGTTCAGTGGGGGTGTGTAACTCATGCTTATCTGTTTAACATGCAGTTCAGGGGTGGGGGGGGGGTGTAACCCATGCCTATCTGTTTAACCTGCAGTTCAATGGAAATGTGTAACCCCAGCTTATCTTTGAAATATTCTTCTTCGATAAAAAGGAATTTAAATTGACAACTACAGTTATTCATTTAGAGTGAAGTCTCTTAAACTACTTGTATATTGTCACATTCTCTACATTTTTAACGCCTTCTCTGATGAATTCTTTTATTATAAAATCTGCAATGATATGTTTGTTATTTTTTCCGGGTCAGCTTTTCACAAATCTCTACTGCTGTTACCTCTGCCATTTGCAGCATTTCATGCATGAGTGAATACAGCTTTCATGCCCTGGATGTTTGTGGTGTGTTGTTATGCTGCATTCAGAGATGTGATTTTTTTCCTCCTCTTCTGTGTCAAGTGCAAGGGAACTGTGTTCCACACATATGTCACTTAATAAAGTATACATTATCTGTAAGTGTTTGTGTGCATTTGTTGCTTACCTACTTACTTAGTTGTTCCTCTTCTACCTTGGGGTGTAGAGATTTGCCAGAGAGATCGCCAGACTTCTTTATCAACAATTGTTTTTATAACTTTTTTTTTCATTCGTAAAAGGTCAAGTCGGGAGATGCGAACCAGCATCATTGCACACGGTTACAGACCATAAGTTCTCTGCCACCAGTACGGAGAGCTGATAAGAATTGTCCGCCTATGTTGCTGTCCGCACGCAACTCTGTAGCTACAGCGATGTTCCTCCATTTACCCCAGAGTGTCAACTCTGGTACCCATTTGCTAGAGGCTGGGTGAACGCTGGAAGCTGCCCGGTTTACTGTGGGCTGCGGCGAGTTGCAGCTGGATTTGAAAGCGAGCTTCTTAGCGACTGCGCTAACGCGGCCCCCTAAATTCGTGTCATTTTCATTTGTGTCCATTATCAGTCAGGGACTGTTAAGTTTTGTTTTTGTGTTGCCCCGGGGGTCTGATTCCCCGGTTCTTGGCCTCCCATGCTTGCCATTATGGCCGATTCTCTCCCCAAATGACTACATGACCAAACCATCGTAACTGTGACTGTTCCACTTGAGTCTGTAAGGCCTGGGTTTCAAGATCCTAACATATTGTCTGGTTGTGAACTATATCCTTTCTTGTCACTTGGACCACCTTTTATTTCTTTTATTTCTGAGGCCTGAGCTGGCTTCTGTGACACTGTCTGTATTTACTGTCTGTATTCACTGTCTGTATTTACTGTCTGTATTTACTGTCTGTATTTACTGTTTGTATTTACTGTCTGTATTTACTGTTTGTTTTTACTGTCTGTATTCACTATCTGTATTCACTGTTTGTATTTACTGTCTGTATTTACTGTCTGTATTCACTGTCTGTATGTACTGTCTGTATTTACAGTTTGTATTTACTGTATGTTTTAACTGTCTGTATTTACTGTCTGTAGGTAACACTTTTTTACCATTGTGGAAGAACAAAGGAAGCAAACGAGAATGCGGTCAATATCGAGGCATCTCTCTTTTAAGTCATGTTGGCAAAATGTATGCCAGGATAATAGAAACAAGACTGAGACCAGTGATGGAACCACAGCTGGCAGAAGAACAGATGGGATTTAGGAGAAATAGAAGCTGCACAGATGCAATCTTCACACTTAAACAGTTAATAGAAAAGAACATTGAATACAATAAGAACTTATTTGTGGCTTTCGTAGACCAGGAGAAGGCATTTGACAGAGTCGACAGACAATTATTATGGACAATAATGGCAAGATATGGAATAAGCGAACACCTCATCGAAGTGTGCAAAAGTTTATACAGGGATTGTAGAAGTGTAGTTAGAATAAATCAGGGAACATCTCATCCTTTCACAGTGACATCTGGAGTAAGACAGGGGTGTGTCTTACCACTGCTGTTTATCACCTACATCGACAGTATATGCAAGAATGCCAAGCCCATGAATAAAGATCTTAGTAAGATCAACGAATTACTCTTTGCAGATGACCAGGCCTTGATAGCAGATACAGCCATGAAATTGCAACAGCATCTAACATCCATGAATGAAGAATGTAAAACAAATAATATGAGATTCAACACTGAAAAGACAGAAGTAATGTCAATAGGAAAAAAGAAGACAGATCTAAACATAGCAATAGAATACAAAGGCATTAAACAGGCATCTGAGTTTAAATATCTGGTAACTACATTTACCGAAGATAGGAAATTGGATAAAGAAATTGACATTAGATGCAGTAAAGCAAACCAAGTATTGGGACAGCTAGCCCCCCTCTTACAGCATAAGACAATCCCAATCAGCACAAAGAGACATCTTATTCAAAGCATATTTATTCCAACTCTGTGCTACCAGTGCCAAACATGGTCACTCACAACAAACCATAAAAGAAAATTAGTAACCACGGAAATGAGATGTCTGAGAAGGGCTGTAGGAGTGACCATAAGAGATAAGATCAGGAATGAGATCATAAGAGAACAAGTCGGCACAGAACCAATTCTGGATTACATACAAAGACAGCAAGTGAAATGGTTTGCCCACTTAGAGAGAATGCCTTGTGACACCATACCATACAAAGCATACATGGAAAGAGAAGAAGGACGTAGAGCACGGGGTAGACCAAGAACAATATGGAAGGATAACATCAGAGAAACTCTACAACAGCACGATGTGCCTATGGTCGAGGCAGCCAGAAGAGCTAGAAACAGAACCTTATATCTCCCTCGACACCCACAGCGGTAAAAGAGGAAGTGAAGAAGAAGAAGGTAACACTTTGTAGAGTGGTATAGGTGCTTGAGAGCTTGTGTATTTCGAGCTGTATAGCTAAAACAGCCATGACAAGGAGAAAAACTGGAGTACATTTGACAGTGGGGAAAGCTGAAGGGGAAGAGGGGCAGAGGCAGACCAAGAGAGAAGATGATGGACAATTGACATCATGGCATGTGGGTGATGGTGTTGTGGATGATGATGATTATGGGGATCATTATTGATGATGCAGTTACAATATTGTGAGTGAGTGATGTTTTTGGTGGTGATGTAGGTAATGATATGGATGCTAATTGTTTGGGTAATGATGATGAATAATGTGATGATAATTATGATAAATCACTTACTGATGACATACAATACAATCATACAGATCATTAGAGAACAACAAATTAAATGGTTTGGCCACCTGATGAGAATGTCCTGGTACCAACTGCCACAGAGAGCCACGCTTAAGTAATATAATGAACACAGAGCAAGGGGAAGACCATGCAAGAGATGGAGTGACACCATCAGGAGCAACCTGACAGAAATAAACACCAACTTGTACAATGTATTGAGAAAAGTGCACAAATGATCCTTACATCTCCCCCAACACCTCGCTGGGGTATATGGTCGAAGAGAAGGAGAAGAAGATTTAGACAGAGATTACAAACAATTAATCTACACAGTTAACAATATTTGCATAATCATCCCATTTATTGTATCCACTTATCCATCAGACATCCCATTTATTGTATCCACTTATCCATCATTCTCGGGCGGCGCAGTATAGATGTCTTCACAGTAGGACCGGAACTTGTTGTCGGGACCACTGCAACAGTTGACGTAGAAATATCGGAAGTCATCGCTGTGACGTTTCGCACACTGATAAAAAACAACAGAATAGTTGGCTATCCTCCGAATAACGTGGAAAAAAGATGGCGGCCGCAAAAACATCCTAACAGAGCCTCAGTCATATGTCAGTTGCGCCCTTCCGGCGACTACCGCCACCGCCAAGAGTCCCCCACGCCGCTCCGTGGATTGGGGCTCGACTAGATGGCTAGGACTCACGAGCAGCAGCTTCCGTATCTCCTGCAGCTTTGCTCGTGAGTCCTAGCCATCTATTTTAGCCCCAATCCACGCCGCGTGAGCGGCGTTGGGGACTTTCAGCGGTGGCGGTAGTCGCCGGAAAACCGCAAATAAAGTCGCCGCAAGTGCGCAAATGACACGTAATCCTAGTTTTGCCGTGATGTGCTCGTGACCGCAAATGACACGTGACTAAGGCTCTGTTAGGATGTTTTTGCGGCCGCCATCTATTGTGCTCGTTATTCGGAGAATAGCCTAACAGTTTATTTGTTTGCTAGTTTATTCAACCGACCAACATCATGGCACACGGGTGTAATCCCTAAGTGCTCCCTCCTGCTTCTAACTCAAGTCTGAGCCTGACGAATCTCAGCGCAGTGCACGAACTCCGTTGCACCGGCGAGGATACTAAAATAGTTTGCGTAGATTTTTAGCTCAAAATTGTGCCTAGGCAGCGCCGTTGGGCTACTCTTTTTCGATGTTCAACTGCTAACCTATAACGTAATACGTACGGACGTCCAGTCTTACTACCAGAGACCAGGGGTGATAAATTTTAGTTAGTTAGGTAATAGTAAACAGAATAGTTAGTTACTGTTAGTTTTTTTATCCACAGATTATCCTAATTGCACAGCGAACAAGTCCATGAGCACTCGGATCCCATCTTCAGTATATCCCTCAGAGTGGGACGACTGATAACACCAGTTCTGTGTTGGATTACTTCTTCTTCAGCGATCTCTGGTCATGCGCATAATCCACTATGGGCCATAAACTGGAAAGTCTTTTCAAGATCTCTTAGGTTTCCCCAAAACTTAGTTGACAGTTCTACTGGGTGTTGCCATATGTCGATCCGCAGCTCCGCCAGGAGAGGACAGTCTTGCAGGACATGTTCTGGAGTTAGTTCGGCACTAAGGCACTGGCAGAGAGCTGTTTGGCTCATACCTAATTTATATGAGTGTTTATTGAGTCTGCAGTGTCCAGTACGTAAGCGAGTGTTGGATTACTATTCTTCTTTGGCTACCTGTATAGTGTTCATAACGGGCGACACCCTTTTGACCTGACGTTCTTTTGAGTGTTGCCGATTCATAAACAACAGAATATCTCTACTTACGCTCCCCTGCGTAGCCAAAAGTCGTGGGTTTAAATCCAAAGGGAGCTGGGCCTTTTTGAGAAATGACTTCAACGCCCGGGTCAAACTAGCCTTAAATATGTACCAGGTAAAGTCTTTGAAAGTAAAGGCGGCTGGATGGACGTTGATCATATCACTCACTCATGGAGTGAGGACTGGCTACAAAATGTAGGTACAGACCTACGTTCTCAGTAGGTCTGAAGGTGGGGAACTATTGAATGCCGATTCTTCATTTTCCTTCTATCCTTTCTTTTAGGGTGCGTGATCATCATTATTCTTTGCTATCATGTGATGCTCATCCCGTGTCGTATCCATCTTGTTCAACCGTTCTCTCTAGTTTCCTTTGTGTTGTTATTTTGGTCTGCCTTTATTCCGTTGACCCTGTGGGTTCTAGTACCTAACAAATTTGAGAGGAAATTTCTGGTTGTTCGTCCACTTTTAGACTAAAATCTTGTTCCAGAACCTAAATTTTGCGTGTACATCTGTTTTACAGGTTTGGATCACTTGTGTGCAGATTATTGGTTCCTTGCAGCTTAGGTAGATGCTTTCCGACTTTGGATGAAAAATCCTGAATTAGTAGCTTTTACAACGTGATTTTTTTTTAGGGATACAGCGGGTTTTTACTTGTCTCCCCCCCCCCCCCTTTTTCTCTCCAAAACGGGGCTCCAGGTGTGAACCCCATGATGCGTCAGCTCTTGACAAGTTGTGCTATCTTTTTCATTTAATGCACAGCCCCAGCAGTCAGTGTTGCCACTTTGGATGTTTTACATCCAGATTTTCTGTTACTTGATTAATTGCATTTAGATGGCGTTTTTGACGTTTAGATGTTAGATGTTTTTCTAGATGTTTTTCATTTGGAGTGAAATTATAAAATCTAACCTAAGAAACAGGATGAAATTTGACCTCTTAAATGCTATCTTGGCAATAAAATTCGGGCTGATATGAGTAGGAAAAGGCTGTTCCACTCATCAGCTCCCTGACTGTGTATTAATTAAAAGAAATTGGAACAGCTAAATCAAACCAGAGTCATTTTGGATCTGAAGCTTCAACTTCATCATACAAGCTAAGTTTATCCTGTGGATCTTGTAAGGCAGACTCCAGTAAAGATGAGGACACGATTCTATAGGGTAAGTCATATCAATTGCTATTTAATTTGTGACTTTTTCCATTTTGATGTTTTTTCTAGATGTTTTCCACTCAAATTTAGATATTTTTTGACTCCGTTTTGGATATTTGTTTTCAAACAGAAGTGGCAACACTGCCCCAGCTTCAGTGTTGCCACTTTGGATATTTTATATCCAAATTTAGATCTTTTTTATTGCATTTAGATACTGTTTTTGACGTTTAGATCGTAAATATATTTCTAGAAACTTTTCATATGGAGTTAGATATTTTATAGACTTTTTTCTTTCATTGTCAATATATTAATTACTGTGTAAAGTATTTACCACAATATTTTTGTTTTGGTCTGGCACGTACATTTTGACAACTGCCATTACTTGAACTTTGAACTCTTACTGGGGGTCAACGCACAAATATCTGACAGCCCGGGTACTGATTAATAAAAACGCGCGTAAATCATACTAACTTTGTTTCAACCGTATCCTCACTGTGCTGACTTTGTGTTTCTTTTTCATGTGATTTAAAAAAAAATAATTGCTCACCTTCATATGTGGCTTTCACTTTGAAAAAAACCTTTCAACATGGCAAAAGTAAAGTATGAGCAACAAATTTGGAAAGAGTGGTTGCATGATGACAAAATTAAAAACTGGGGATATGACCAAAGCTTGTTGTAAGTACTGCAAGCGTGAAATTAAAGCGAAAATACAAAACTCAAAGAGTCATGCAGAGACTAAAAAAGCATAAAACTGCAGTTTCATTTAAAGATATTACACCGCTGACATCTGTTTTCAGAATTATACTGATAAATGATTCATCAAAAGTTGAAGTATCAGTCGCATTGCTTTTAATTTGTCACTGCGCAATTTCAAACTGTGACCATTTGATCGATTTGTAAAAAATCTTGGACTAGTTCAATTTGAAAAGTGTGGTGTAGAAAGTATAGTTTAGGAACTGAAGGACCTTTTAATCAGCAAACAGTTAGGCTTAAAGAATTTGGCTGTAATTGGTACTGATAATGCCTCAGTGATGGTTGGTATAAACAATGGCGTTTATGCCAAGTTGAAGGAAGCTAACCCATCGTTAATACTTATAAAATGTATGCGTCATTCATTGCAGCTAGCATTATCACATGCTTCATCTAAATATTTACCAAGGAATTTGGAATACCTTATTGCTGAAACACTTTACTGGTTTTCCAAATCATTTGTCAGACAACAGCAATACAATACATTATTTACAGCCTTGAATGATAGTTCCACACCACCGAAAATTCTGTCAGATTGCAAAACTAGATGGTTATCAATTTAACCAGCTGTTGAAAGAATTATGAAGCAATGGCTGAAGTTGAAGACACACTTTGAAATAACAAGACAAAGTGAAAAGTGCTACACAGCTGAAATACTATATGGAATGTACAGTGATGAAAAAAATTTGATGATTTAAAAACAAAAGGACTGTTAACAAAGAATGAAGAGAATAACTTGAGAAAACGCTGTCAAGATTTCCTTATCTCATTATTTAAGGAGAGACTTCCTGAAAATCTAGATGTTTTGAAAAATATTTCACTTTTTTCTGTGAGCAACATACTTCAGCCAATAAAGGACATACCTAAATATTGTAAAGTTCTGAAATTTTTAGGGGCTACTGATAATAGTGTCGCTGAAGCAGAATATCAGTTAACCAAAATAAAGTTAGCTGAATGGACAAACAAAACAGAAACTAAAGCGTTTTGGAGTGAAGTGAGACAATTTAAAGATGCCTCATCAAACAGTCCATTCTGTAAGCTCTTTAAAGTGCCGTGTCTGCCATGATACTACCCCACTCAAATGCTGACGTAGAAAGAGTTTTCAGTGCTAGGAATTATATCAAATCTAACCTAAAAAACAGGATGAAATTTGACCTCTTAAATGCTATCGTGCCATTAAAATTCGGCCTAATGAGACTAGAGAAATAAGCCTGCTGTTCCACTTATAGAAAAATTTTAACAGCTAAAGCATACCAGGGTCATTTTGGAGCTGAAGCTTCAACTTCATTATCCAAGCTAAGTTTATCCTGTGGATCTTGTGAGGCAGACATCAGTGAAGGTGAGGACATAATTGTGTAGAGTAAGTCATAACAAAAGCTATGTAATTTTTGACTTTTTCAATTTGGTTGTTTTTTTCTAGATCTTTTCCACGCAGATTTAGATCTTTTTAGATATTTTTTGACATCGTTTTGGATATTTTTTGTCAAAGAAAAGTGGCAACACTGCCCAGCTTCCTAGGCGCCAGTTCTGGAGACCTTCCTAGCTGAGAGGAGGCATGTCTCTGGTCTAGGCTCAGTTCAGCTTTCTCCATATCGCGAATCTTGTCTTTCTATGCATTTTTCTCAAAAACCACATTTCGATTGCGTTGATGTATTTTTTTTTTTTTTTTTTGCGCGTGTCTCATTCAATCTTCGGTAGCCGAAAGATATTTTCCTGTCGGGGGCAAAATAAAAACTGCATGGCTATATGGCGACTACACAAGCGAAGAATTGAGAGTGAAAAACAACAGCGAGATGCATAATCCGTTGAACTTAACGACTAAATACCGGTATCACAGGGGCTAACAGATTGCAATGGTTGTTTCGTATGAGAGAATGGCAGACGACAGAGAGACAGACAACTAATCTACTTAGTCGGTCTTCTTCTACCCTGAGGTGTAAATATTGTGATAACTTGTAATCACAGTTCCAGAGTTTAAAGAAAGCAAATGATTGGTCTTTGGCGCCACTGCTGTGTGGAAGGGCTGCCTCCATCCAGTCCGTCTGGCTAATTATTGGTTTTACCCACTATTTTCTGAGACACAGTTCAGTCAGACCAACGCCTTCTCCAGATCTAAAGTAGGTCATGCCCAGACCCTTCTCCTTTTACAGCCGGGCTTGGGACCGATATTGGCGGAGTTGTAACACAAAAAAACCTGTGCAGCAAAAGAGTTGAATAGGAGTAGACCCTGTAGCAGACAAAGAAGACGGCAGAGATAATATACGGACAAACTAACAAATACACATGTACTTTGAATCGCCAAATGGAAATACAGGGTCGATCACTGAGATGAATGGGGACGAGATATACCAGCGGCAGAGAACCTCTGGTGCTTGGAATGCTGAAGAAGAAGAATACAACTAACGGTTCAGACTCACCCACACTGGAATTCAAATCATATCGTTACGTTTATGTGCCGGACCCAGTATAATTGTTATATGGCTATAAAGCTGAACGGTATCTGTGTGATTCTCGTCCTTGAGTTGGTAATCCTACAGACTGCATTACTGGAAAGGGGGTACTCATTAATTCATCCACCCGTTTATGAAAAGCAAAAGAAAGAATCGACAACGTTCAACCTACTGCGAGGAGTATCGGTTATAATTGTGGTCTGATTTCTTTCTGTCAATT
>CAJHNH020002557.1:830000-832500 GCA_905116865.2 Candidula unifasciata
TGCCACTGTTTTTGCTTCTGCCAGACTGTGGCCGTTGCTTTTTTGCTCATTTTGTATACTAGAAGTATATAGTTTCGTTACCCAGCTTCAGAGTTGAGTGCATGGCGTGACACTGTGAGCTGCGGATTTCATTTGGAATGTTTTTCGACTGACCAACGTGGTGGTGTGATTTGTAGATTCAGAAAATGGCGCGATGCCGGTTGTTGCAATATTGGTGGGGCCATTATTTGATTAAAATTGATCTCGTGTGCAACTGCTGATCTTTTGGTGACTTCTGCTACCATCAATGATGAACTGCATTTCTAACGTCAGACTGTTTGTGTTAGCACTTCGGATGACTACCATATGCTTTTAATGGGAGTGTATGTTAGATTTGCTGACACAGTAGTTCGTCTTTCCACAAGGGACTGTGATAAACATTCTGTGTGTTTTTCGTTGGCATGGGAGCGGAGCAAAGATGGGGTGACCCGTTTGCTATGAAGCTGAAATTAAAATTACCAAATTACCAGATTACCAGAATCAGACATTTTAATTTATTGTGATGCTGATATTTTCTGTCCGTGGTGCTGGAAGAGGAGAGAAGGAGGAGGAGGATGAGGAAGGACTTGGGAGCAGTAATGATATTGTAAAAAGAAGAGGAGCAAACCAGCAGAAGAAGAAAAAGACGCAGATGATAATAACGATGATGGCAGTGAGGATAATAAAAGAAACGATGATGAAGATAATGATCACGCCCGGCTGTATTTATATTATATATAAATCTGGAGCTGGCTGTGATAATGATCAAGGTGAAAATGATGATAACAATTATAATGATACAAATAACGATGATGATGATAATAATGACGGTCGATTATAATAATTCTGATAATAATTTAAATGATGATGATGATAATGATGATGTCAATGATGATGATGATTACGGTGATAATATTGATAATGGTGATAATGATGAAGATGATGATGATAATGACCATAGTGATAATTATGACAATGATTATACTGATAATGTTGATGATGATGATAATGATAATAATAGTGATAATGATGATGATTATAATGATTATGGTAATGATTATGATGATGATAGGGATAATGATGATGATTATAATGATTACGGCGATAATGATGATGACGACGATGTTGATAATGATTATGATAATAATAATACAACTGATGCTGATGATAATGATGATGGTGATGACGACAACGATGATGATGTTGATGATAATGATACTGATGATGATAATGATGCGCACGCACACTGACACTCCTGGTATGGGATTGCCAGTCGCTCAGTAACTGACCAATTTCATTTTGATGCAACCTTGCTGAAGGGGTCAAATGTCACTTGCTGACGTCACACGCGCACGCAGATTATTTTTTTTTCCATCTGTCTGATAGACAAAGACTTCGTGGATTTGAACCCGAACTTCCCACTAGCAAGTATGGTACGCTCATCGTGCACTGCCCAGTCGCACATTAAAGAAGAAAAACTACGCGAAACGAAACATACAGACAGAGTGAGCCCTCACAACACTTGGCCACCACATATTCAACACGGATGTGTACCATGACCTTTGACCTTACATCTAACAACACACCCAGTAGAATTACGTCAGCGGTCTAGACATCTCGGGTACGTAGAGCAGACGCCGGCGATTGGTCTGTGATTAAGGGGATTGGTTACTGTCCCAGGTGAAACCACACCAGATTTGTTTACAAATGCTGAAGAGCACGAATGAGCAGCAGTACCTAATCCACGAATTCTAGGATTGGAGTTGGCTGGGAAATTTTCCTGGGAGGATTAATTGTACCTGACACACCCAGTTCCGGATTGAATATACCAATTGTTACAGTTATTTGCTTAACTACTCCGACAAAGAGAAAAGAGCCTCATTCCACGTCATTCACGGGTATTTGGGGGATATGGCTAGTTCTATCAGTTACAGACCAATCGGCACTCGGTGGCTCATGTGGTCATCTTCACGCCGGCCGCTTTTACTTTCCACGATCTTAATTGGTACTCATTTTTTAAGAAAACAAAAGATAAGCTCCGCAAGGACCTGAAAATGGACCTGAACCTGGGCCCGTACTACTACTACTGTTACTACGACTACTACTACTGTTGTTACTACTACTACTGTTACTACGACTACTACTACTGTTACTACGACTACTACTACTGTTACTACGACTACTACTACTGTTACTACGACTACTACTACTGTTACTACGACTACTACTACTGTTACTACGACTACTACTGCTGTTACTACGACTACTACTACTGTTACTACGACTACTACTACTGTTACTACGACTACTACTACTGTTACTACGACTACTACTACTGTTACTACGACTACTACTACTGTTACTACGACTACTACTACTGTTGTTACTACTACTACTGTTACTACGACTACTACTACTGTTACTACGACTACTACTACTGTTACTACGACTACTACTACTGTTACTACGACTACTACTACTG
>CAJHNH020002557.1:835000-890000 GCA_905116865.2 Candidula unifasciata
ATACTGATCGGTTATAAGAGAACGGCTTCGTTTTTGTAATTCCCGTCACACTTTTTACGAGTTTCCTTTTAAGTTCCCTCTGAATAAAGTAAAGGGAGATTTGGCAAATTAAGCATATGGTGCTATTACCAAAATACTAAGACTAATTTGGATTTCACTGGTGATCAGTAATACCAAGCCGGAAGCTTTTGCTTCCAATGACATACCATGGTAAACATTTTGGACTAGAACACAGAACCCCTACTTAATTTTTAAAATTTGTCCAGGCTATCTTCCGAAAAAAGGTCCCAAATTATCCAGGCCGAAAATATACCCTAATAGGGTCTCAGTCACATGTTAATTGCGGATTTCCGGTGACTCCGCCGAGAGTATCTCCCACGCTGCTACGCGCGGCGTGGATTGGGGCTAAACTAGATGGCTGGGACTCACAAGCAGCAGCTACCGCATCTCCTGCAGCTTCCTTCATTTTATTTGCTCTCAGCGGTGCTGGAAGTCCGCAAATTACATGTGACTGAGGCCCTGCTAGGGTATATTTTCGGCCTGATAATTTGGGACCGTTAGTCAGAAGATAGCCTTTGCCCCAATCCAAATTCGAAATAAAACCATAGGGTCTACGGGCAAGAGAGCTGCACACTGCACCATCGCCGCTTCCCATCGACAAATATCCATTAATCATCACCGGCTCCATTTCTAAAGACGGTCATGCATTAATGTAGTAGCAGCTCTCGGAAACCTTGTTCATTTTATCAACAACCCCTTGATAGGTCCAGCTAACTTCTTCAGTCAGTTTCCATCTGTCGTTCAGAAATCGTCTGCTATCAATCGAAGCTACAAATCACACACGAACTCAATCATCCAAAACACAAATTCACAACACTCAAGGGCTAGATTCATTTAAAAATCCGGAAACAGCAATAACTCAGCCGAGTTCGTATCGTCGATTATAATGGCGTAATTTGTGACTAAATCGTGCACCCGGCTTCATTCACGTTTTGACCTAATTACTGCCATGTCGTGAAGTATCGGCTAGTGGGCGGGAACATATGGAAACTGTTAATCGTAAAGCCACAGAGGGTATATAAGTTCGAACAATCACAAATTAGATTACGTTTTGTTTGTAACAGAAGGGAAAAACGAAAAATAAATAGAGAAAAAGAAAAGACATATATAGGAATGCAGTAACATAGATAGGGAAAACGTAAAATATTTAGGAATATCACTGACTGTAATATTCTGCATTTAACCACGCCAACTGAGTAATATAATAGGTCCGTGTTTGTAGACTTGTTTTTCTGGCTTTCATCTAAACGGGAGGAAAGACTGACCTACTCAAGGTAATAGAAACATGTTATTTGTTGTTATGTCTGTCTTATCTACTAACCTATTCAATGTAATAGAAACACTATCTATCTAATCTATCTATCTATCTATCTATCTATCTATCTATCTATCTATCTATCTATCTATCTATCTATCTATCTATCTATCTATCTATCTATCTATCTATCTATCTATCTATCTATCTATCTATCTATCTATCTATCTATCTATCTATCTATCTATCTATCTATCTATCTATCTATCTAATCTAATCTAATCTAATCTAATCTAATCTATCTATCTATCTATCTATTTATCTATCTATCTATCTATCTATCTATCTATCTATCTATCTATCTATCTATCTATCTATCTATCTATCTATCTATCTATCTATCTATCTATCTATCTATCTATCTATCTATCTATCTATCTATCTATCTATCTATCTATCTATCTATCTATCTATCTATCTATCTATCTATCTATCTATCTACTATCTATCTATCTATCTATCTATCTATCTATCTATCTATCTATCTATCTATCTATCTATCTATCTATCTATCTATCTATCTATCTATCTATCTCTCTATCTATCTATCTATCTATCTATCTATCTATCTATCTATCTATCTATCTATCTATCTATCTATCTATCTATCTATCTATCTATCTATCTATCTATCTATCTATCTATCTATCTATCTATCTATCTATCTATCTATCTATCTATCTAATCCTATCTTATCCTATCCTATCTGTTTGTCTGTCTGTCTAACTCTCCCTGATCGCCAGCCTGAGCTTTGTACAAAATAGAAGGCGCGTCAAATGCGGAATTTACCCTGTTTGGGGTAGGATATTATTATAGCATGATGATGACTATGATGATGATGGTGACTATGATGATGATGATGATATTAATGATGATGATGATGATATTAATGATGATGATGATGATATTGATGATGATGATGATATTGATGATGATGACTATGATAATGATGATACTGTTGATGACTCACAATGTCTCCTATCAATGGTGTTAAAGTTAATGGCACACAAAGGGCTGTTATCAGGCATATACAATCTAGAACTCACAAAACTGTATGGACCAAGCATGCAGCATACCATGCGGGTGCAGACAAAAGTGTTCATGAGTTATTTCCCACCATAATCTAGCAGCATTGAAATACATCATTCAAGCAAAATGTCTGTGTTGTAAAATGGGGGAAATGTGTGTGCCTTTTGTGATTGTGGAGTAGTAGATAGGTCGCCTAGCCTGCTCAGATAATGGAGAATAACTAGGAAATTCCATCTTCTGTCATTTAGTTTTCTTTTAGCCCTGTTCATCATCATCACCAAGTGCAGACTGTTGGTTCCTTACCTCTCAGGCGTAAATATTCAGATTCTAAAAGAAAGCTCCCAATTAGTCGACTCTTATGACAGGCTTTTAGGCAGGCAGTGGGTCTATTCTGCCCCCTCCCCCTACCCCCCACAATGGGGCCCCAGGAACCCACACCAGGGGCCTGGGGTGTGATAAGGATTCTTTTCCTAATGGTGAAAATATTCAGCTACACATTTATAACTGGACGATGTTGAAGAGCAGGCTAATTTGAAAAGGGCACAACCCAAATAATTGCTCAATGGAGGCTGGAACTCAGGCCCATCTAATGACAAGCCTACCACTACACTACGGTGGTTGTCACGGTTTGTAGGTAGGGGGCCACGTTGATCTAAAGGACAAGTTTGTGAACAATCCGACAAATTGCAGAAATCGCCACAGCACCACCACTGGCACGTGAGCTGGGGTGAAAGGTCATCTGTATGAAAGCAGCAGCTAACTAGTACGAAATCTATATTTATTCGAATACGGTTAAAGTAACGTTAATCTCCCCAAATAGAGTAGGTCATTTTTCATTTGACAAGTTTGTTGAGCTAGTCGACTTTCTTGAAGATTACGTGTGTGCCCCGCTCTGTTGTTTGCCTTCTGTCTTGTCTTGCATTTACGTTTTCATTCCGAGAAAGAGAACGCCTGTGACATTTGTTGTAGCACTCTCTAGGTGGGTTGTGTTAGGACCAGTTTCTCCGTGTTTTTAGACTGTTAAAAATACTGGTGGGCTGAAATATACAACACGCGATATCAACGGCATTGCCGAACACCTCCGTAGCCTTGTGCCAATGTGACAGGTGCAGGAACTACCAATCAGAAGTTAGCTAGTGTGTATATGGGCGGGGCGTGGGGAGATGAAGGTTACTTGTACCTCTCATACCAAAATGTTCTTTTTTTTTTTTTTTAAGCAATAATGTCGATAATATTATTTATTTATATTTTTTTTCGCTCATTTTTTTTTTCTTTATAATTCAGTCGCTTAAACAGTTGGACGAAATTTGTCGGTCGGGCTTACGATCCAATACTGAATTTAAATTTGAAGTACGGGTAATCCCCGTTTTTATGTGGGACGAGATTTTCGTTATTTTGAAGCCGCACCCTGGTTCTTGCCGGACACACTAATATAACCTAACGGTTAAACGGGGTTTCTGGAACCTCTCCACGGGTGATCCTCATCCGAGTGATGGCACTTTGTGTCACCGGGTGTTTGTCGCTCAGTGTAATGTCCTAGTGGGGTAATAAGTCAATCAGTCAGTACGGCTTATTTACAGGCAACCATTATAGAAACCAGAAGTCGTGTTAGGAATATGTGGTTGATTACGATAAATATCGTAAATATAAGTCATGATTATCGTTAAATGTATCATCATGTAGAGAAGGGCCGCTGTTTTCAACCTAGGGTGGGGCGGGGGGGGGGGGGGGGGGGGAGTTTCAAGCAATTTTTAAATTACCTGCATGTGTGATTGTATTAATCTGTTATACTAAGAAAAATGTCATCCATTGTTCCTTTTTTAACATCAGACAACATCAAATAATAGTATATACTAGAAACAAAGCCCGATGGATATGTTGTATAGGAGGAGAGAAACAATATGAAGGATACTATACAAATCTACTCCTTGAACACATCTCTACTCCAAACCTACAAGAGCTCTAACAAACATGTCGTGGTGAGTGGTGCCAACCCACATTCAAACTGTCTCGGTAACAGAAACAAAAACTAAACATCAAAAGAAAATAGAAAAGTTCGTTAGGCAGGGGCTAAGACCAGTCGTGTCTTAACCTAGACAAGATATATTCTGTATAAAGTCTAATCAGTGGTAACAGTAAAGCTAGGCGTCCTGACTAAAATAATAAGAATGTAAGTCAATAAATACAGAGTTTATTTACACAATCAACCGTTGCTGGCAGGTGTTACACCGACAATCGACATAAAACAGTATATGATAACCCACTCTGAACAATAAGAATACTAAATTGACACTTAATCGTAAGACGGCTACTATTGAATCAACGACAACTTAAATGCGAACAATTGGTAAACCAATGAGTGATAAAATACTGACAACTACTAGCAGACCAGCGACAAAATAAATGTAAACAACTGGTAAACAAAAGAATAACTACTAGCAGACCAGCGACAAAATAGATGTAAACAACTGGTAAACAAAAGAATAACATAAAATACTGATAACTACTAGCAGACCAGCGACAGTTTAGTACCGTTATTCTGTCTATACCTATTTTGCACATCTTAACCATGTACAGTTTTGCGGCAGATACGAAGGACTTCTTGCCTCTGGGGCAGCTGCAGCAGGAAAAGGAAAGGTGGCCCCGGTTGCAAGGCCTTTTATAACCTTCTACGACGTGACTTGCTGGGCACTAAAAAAGAGTTCCACCAAGCAACTCTGACAGCGCAGGCAGCCACAGGCTACTGAAACACAAATTATGACAGGCCAACAATCTACTCTTCTCCGTGGGCCTGTCACAAGTAGATAGCATCAAGACAAAACAGTTTCAACCATCATACTGATATCTGGACACTGAGTTGTCAGTTGTTGTTGATAGTTTCTTTTGATTTATTTGACACTTTGGTTTATGTAGATGTTTTCCTCAAAGTTTTTGTTAATGTGAGACTTTTCTTTTTGTGACCTCCTCTTGTAATACCTATTTTTAATGATATGGTTGTTAATGATAAATATATGGTAAATGAATGCCTAACCTCTGCGCGTTTACTCCCCAGATGTTGCAACACTCACAGACCATTTTCATCCTAATGTCGGCCATGTTTGCCGTCAGGACCCTATCAGAAACATTATCTGCGGACTCTGTGTTTTCTGCCGGCAGGGTCCTCACAGAATGTGACCTTGTTAAAAGAGTTTCCTTAGTTTGCTACCATGTAAGTCTTATCTCTCTCCCCCCCCCCCCCTTTTTTTTTTAACCCTCCTGTTTTTTTTAATTTTATGTTTTAGGTTACCGCTACAGATTTTCATGTTTTAAAATTAACATCCCAAGGACAGCTCCCAGTTCCGGAAACCCAGTTCCATCGCATCGCCATAAAAAGGACCCATTCAGATGTATTGGGTATATAGTCATTATTATGTCAGTAAGTCAGTCAGTCAGTAGCCTGTCTTTGCAGAACCTTGCTCCCATACCAACCCACCAGAAAACTTCTCGATCACAAGCAAGATGTTTTGCCTCCGATACACCCATCTGAAGATCATCGGCCACACCCTGCACACATCTTCTCTGTGGCCTTCCTCCCCCTCTCTTTCCAAGCATATACCTCTCCATTACTGTTCTTTCTAAACTTTTGTGACGTTTCAAGTGACCAAAATATTTCAATTTTCTGTGTTTTATCGTCTTTAATAGCCAACCCTCTTCAATAATCGATTCTTGAAGTATGGATGCATTTGTTCTTCTCTTTACCCATGATATTCTTAGAATCTGTCTTTAATATCTGTATTCAAAGGCCTTTATTCACTGTTCGGCTTGTTTAGTAAGTGTCCAGGTCTCACGGACGTATGTTGCAATGGGAAAGATGTATGCTGTTGGAAATCTTACTGTTAAATTTCTGTCTGTCCCACTGCAAAATTTATTCAGTTGTTTTATTATTTAAAGAGCATAGATAGTCGTCGTTTAATTTCTTTAATTGTGTCACCATTGTTGGTAATCAATGATCCAAGATATTAAAAATTGTCCACAGCCTTCAGACGATCCTCATTATATCCGTATGCACTATCTTCATCGTCATACGGCAAAGGGCTATTCAACTAAGTTACTCATCGAACAAATTTAAAAATGGGGTGTTGTTAAGGCCCGGAATTCCGGCATAGAAAAATCACTAATACAACACAACTGGAAATGATTCGCGGGCAACTTGCTAGATCTTCGCGGGCCATATTTGGCCCGCGGGCCGACAGTTGAATAGCCCAAGTGTAGCAGGTCCTTTGCAGAACGTCGCTCTCATCACGGTCTGCGTGAATAAAACAGTCTCTCTCCAGCTCTCCCGCTTCGTGTTCTTTCATATTTCTTTTTCTCCTTCGTGTTCACCAGCTGTAAACTCTGGCGGAAAGTTTTGGTTGTTCCAGAGCCTTAGTGTACTAGGCGAAGGAGCTCTTAGTAACAAAAAAAAAAAAAATAGTTCGTTTTGGTGGGGAAGACATGAGAATATCTCACCCAGGCAAGAAATCTTTTGTGTAAAGTCTAGTATAGTCAGGCAACAAATAAACTAAACTAAGCACACTAACTAGTCCTAAGCTGAAGGAAACAACTGTAACTATGAATACAACGTTGAACATATTTTTATTTAACTTCACAATCAGCGTGGCCAACAAATAACGACATTAACGACAACGTGCTGGAACAAAATCTCAAATATATAGCGATCTACCATCTAACTATCTCTTAGCAAGAATACAAATGAAAGTCTATTTTAACCAACTGAACGTACCATCGTCTAAAATCAGTCAGACTACGAATGTTACCTGTGGTCGCCATACCTATCGACCAGCCCATTGTGCGAAGCATCAGTAGCTAGATTAGGCTCCCACGGATTGGTCCGGAAGTCAAATAGATAAAAAAATCTGCCAGTCCGGTCTATAAATACCTCAGTGCTAGATTTTTCCCCATCTTCCGTCTAACTCAATTAGTTGTTCCGGTGGCCTTTTAGCAATTTTCAAACCAGAATAAATTCAAGATTTTCAGGCTGCTGAACCGCATGTTTCCAGCCTGTTACATTAGTTTTGCGCGTGCATCCGTTTTACAGATCTGACTCATTCGTATGCAGACTGCTGGTTTCTTGCCTCTCAGGCAGATGCACTCCGACTTTGAAGGAAGCTCCCAATTAGTCGACTCTTTCGACATGCGTTAGGTTAGGCAGTGGGTCTTTTCTTGTTTACCCTATAATAGGACCCTGGAACCCACACGGAAAACTTTTATATTTGAGTCACTTGGTTATATAGTACTAGACATATATTTTTAGACTAATCTGCACTCAGTGATGCGGTTAGCATCAGTCGTCTTTGCTTCCCAGGACTCGTCCTGGTACCCATTTGAGGCTGGGTCGACCTGAGAACTAAGGTAAAGGTCTCAAGAAACTAATTGCGGCTCGATACGGATTTGAAAATTTTCAATACAATGCCACAAATTAAAACATTGATGGGAACATTTCTAAAACGTACCCGGAACCTCTAGCACTCGATGCGGACACCATGCCTCGAGACCACACAGCCCCATTGGTCTTTAAAATATAGGTCTAGCCCTATGTGCCCAATAAGCCTAAAGGCACAGAAAAGGGTTCGTTACTTTTACCGGCTGCTAGTTGATTTCTTTCCATTCTGACCGGAATTTATCATTTGTGTGTATTTCCAGTGTGCCAAACGACACGAAGACGATTTCCTGTTGTTCTATGAACCCTGCTGCAGTGGTCCAAACCACGCGTTCCGGCGTTACTGTGAGGACATCTTTACTGAAGCACCCACACGGGGTGGATAACTGGATACAATAAAATGTGGATAGTATTGAAGACATTTGGGTTGTTTGACTTATGATTGTGTGTACAGTTATTGTGTGACTGTTGTTGTATGATTTATTATTGTGTCTCTTTGTGTTGTTTGTCTTTTGTGTGCGTGTGTGTTGTGGGACTTATTTGTGTGTAGCTTATTGCTGTGTGCTATATAGTTTGTGACTTACTGTTGTGTGCTATAGCGTGTGTGACTTACTGCTGTGTGCTATATCGTTTGTGACTTACTGTTGTGTGCTATATCGTTTGTGACTTACTGCTATGTGCTATATCGTTTGTGACTTACTGTTGTGTGCTATATCGTTTGTGACTTACTGTTGTGTGCTATATCGTTTGTGACTTACTGTTGTGTGCTATATCGTTTGTGACTTACTGTTGTGGGCTATATCGTTTGTGACTTACTGTTGTGGGCTATATCGTTTGTGACTTACTGTTGTGTGCTATATCGTTGTGTGACGTATTGTGTGCCAGTGGATTCCGACTCAAAGCTCCATACAAGAAAATGAGTTAACAGACTTGCAAAAAATGGAACTAATGAGAAACAACAGACTCATTCATTGTCAATAACAGCAATCAAAACCCTCATTAAGGGAAAATGCAAGAAATTGTTTAAAAAAAAAAAACTTAAGTAATTATCCACAAGACCCCATCAGCAGACTCAACAGAGTCAACATGCAACAATTTTCCGTCTACGAACAGAACACTGCAGGCTCAGCTACCACATGCATAAAATAAAGATTGTACAGTCCCCACAGTGTGCCTGTCAAACAGGACCACAAACACCTGAACACATTCTGCAGACCTGCCCACTCTACCTGCAACTTTGAGAAGAAACCTGGCCTCAAGAGTAAAGTGTGCAGAGCAAGCTATGGGGAACCATGCAGGACCTGCTACTGACATGCGAGTTCATAAAGGCAACCCACCTGATGGTCTGATCTGAGCATACGAAACCGAACGCAAAGAAGAAGAAGAAGTGTGACTTATTGTTTTGTGCTATATCGTTGTGTTACGTATTTTTGTATGATTCAATGCTTTGTTCTATATCGTTGTGTGACTTATTGTTGTGTGCTATATCGTTGTGTGCTATATTGTTTTAATACTTATTGTTATGTGCTATAAAGTTGCGCGTGCTATATCGTTGTGTGCTATATTGGCGTGTGTTATACTATTGTGTGCTATATTGTTGTGCGACTTGTTGTTTGCTTTTTCGTTGTGTAGCTTATTGTTGTGTACTATATTATGTTATATCGCCTTGTGACTTATTGTTGTGTGCTATATGGTTGTGTGACTTATTGTTTTGTGACGTTTTGTTGTTTGACTTATTGTTGTGTGACTTTTTGTTGATGGTATATCGTTGTGTGACTTATATTTGTGTGACATCTTTGTTTAACTTATCCTTGTATGACTAATCCTCCTACATCTTATTGTCGTGTGAGTAATTGTTGTGTTAACTGCTGTTGCGTGGTTTATCGTTGTGTGACTTAATGTGACTTATCACTGTGTATAGTTGTGTGACTTATTGTGATTTATCACTGTGTATAGTTGTGTGAATTATTGTGATTTATCACTGTGTATAGTTGTGTGAACTATTGTGATTTATCCCTATGTATAGTTGTGTGACTTATTGTGACTTATCACTGTGTATAAATGTGTGACTTATTGTGATTTATCACTGTGTATAGTTGTGTGACTTATTGTGATTTATCACTGTGTATAGTTGTGTGATTTATCACTGTGTATAGTTGAGTGACTAATATGATCGAGGTGGCCAGAAGGGTGACATCTAACCTGTTATCTTTTTTCGGTAAAAGAGAGAGTATTGAAGAAAAATACAGATGATCTCTTTACACCAACCACCCCCCCCCCCCCGCGCCCCTTCCCCTTTTTTCATTTTTATGTCTCTTTCTCTCTCTCGCTCTCTCTATCTCTCTCTTTCTTTCTGTCTCTCAGTGTCTACCCATCAAATAAATGTGTCTCCTTCCCCTGTTCCACTCAGTAAAAAGCAGTAATAATCATTAATTTACTATCACAATGTGGGGACACGACAAACAAGCAAACAGGCACAATGTAAACGCCATTTATAAAACTGACTTTGGCTTGCGCAGAAGTCGATTATTGTGGCATTCACCGGGGAAATAACTCTAGTTAATAGAGAATAGTTAATAAAATAACATACAGATATTAATGATTCGACTATTCTTTTCTTTTTAGCGACCACATCACGCAAGATTTTGGGAAATCCCACGAGGCTAGATTTAGTAGTAATTGTCATTCATTTAACACTAACCCTAACCACTATTTAATATAGAATGTACCTAAATCACGTGTAATGTGCGAATTATCTCCTTGTTAATTCTGTATTGTTGGTGTCATCACCACCATCATGTGCCCTGCCAACTGGCGAAGGCGCCCATGCGTCTCCACAGGTCACGATCCCTCGTTGCCTGAAACAGCTCTCTTGATGATATCCCTCCATACCATCGTTTCAGTCCCTCTAGCATCATCTCTCTTAGTCTGCCTCTACCCTTTTTTCCACTGATCTTTCCAGTTGTCACGATGTTCTCCAATGTCTCTCTTCTCATTATGTAACTAAAGAACAGTGTTTGTCTCTTTCTTATTGTTGTATATAGAGATCTACTTTCATTAGCTTATTTCAAGCAACCATTGTTAGTTACTGTGAATACCGTCTAAGGTATTCGTAACACTCGTCTCAGAAACCACATCTCTGTTGCTTCCAAATTCTTCTTAATTTGTTCACTGACATTCCAAGATTCGCTGCCATGCAGAAGAACGGGTTCTATGTAACATTTTAGCACCCTTTTTCTGACATTAAATTAGAGCGATTTCTTGCATAATATATTTTATCGTTGGTGTTTTTGTTGTTGTTGTAAATTGGCTAGTAGTCTGCCGTGTACAACCCTAATATAACTGCTACGTTTTACAGTGGTTTACAGCTAGTACTACATTGTCTCTTCTGTCGACACAACAACACACTCGATTTCAGCCAATCTAAAGTCGTCTTTTTACAATATACTTTCTATGGGGTCTTTCCCCCACGCTTTATTGCTGGATCTAGTAATGAATTTAGATTTCAAGCAACACAAATCTCGGTGGATTTTCTTTTGTTAATTGTTAATTACTTTGAGAGGACAGCATGTGTTTGTGGCACGGAGAACGCCCCTCAGTTGGGGGGGGGGGGGGGTCACGGGTACATCAAGACCAGTTTACCTTTTATACTGCCTGTTCATTATCATGGTTTCTGCGTCCAAAATATTTGATAGTTTTAATTTTGAATTTGTTGTTTATCCGTTGGATATGATAATAAATATTATAAACTCCATGTGTTTACATAACACCTGAGTAAACAATAAGGAAAAAGACACCGGCTTCCGGATTCATTAGTCACCGGAAATGGCTAACGACATCTAGAGACACGTATTCAACATTGTAAATAAAGGCTGGCACTTCCCGCCATTTCCTATTTGTTCATTCTATTTACTGGAAGTTGCCTTGTTCTGCTTCAGTTATTATTTGTCATCTGGTGAAATATTTATCAGCGAAACATTAAGTGTCACTGTGTTTGTTTGTTCTATTGGATACGTTTTGTTTTGTCTTTTGTTCTGTCAGTTTTTTCATGATATGACATTAGAAGAGTACTAAATGAAGTCAATGAATCGAAATGCCTTGTACAGCCACAAAATCAGATAGAAGATGTCTGGTAGAGCTTAAAAGCAGGATAAGTCAGTCATAAACTACATGTCATAATTGTTCAGTGTCTTATGAATCAGCCGGCTATCCTCCGAATAACGGTCCTAAATTATCGCGCCAAAAAAATGTACCCTGAAAGGGCCTCAGTCACCTGTCAATTGCGCACTTCCGTCGTCTTAAATTACGCGCTTCCGGCGACTTCCGCCACTGCCGAGAGTATCCTCCCGCCGTTCACGCGGCGTGGATTGGGTTGAACTAGATGGCTAGGACTCACGAGCAGCAGCTACCGCATATCCTGCAGCTTCCTTCATTTTATTTGCTCGTGAGTCCTTGCCCCAATCCACCGATACTCTCGGCGATGAGGGAAGTTCGCAATTCGGCGGTGGCGTTATAGTCCCCGCAAGTGCGCAATTGACACGTGACTGAGGCCCTGTTAGGGTATTTTTCCGCCTCGATAATTTAGTACCGTTATTCCAATCAGCCACTTTCGAAATTCCTGAGTGTCGGAAAAAAGGCGTTAACATGTTATGTTAAACATGTTCAGTTGCACAGAGCAAATATCGTAGCTTCACTGTAAACCAGTTCAACTCAGTTACGCCCTGAACATTTATTGGGGAAAAGAAAAAAAAGTATAGGAGATTGAGACAGATCAACATTATGAAGATGGAGTTAGAAGTGTTGCTATTTCACTGTAATATGTCGTGTGTGAATTTAAGTCGAAAAGATTAATTATTTTTTTTTTTTTTTTGGGGGGGGGGGGGGGGGGGTTTATATTCGGAGTCAGTTCTGAGTATACTACAAAACGAAGTAAACTAACAACATTTTTGGTCTTGATTAATGTTTAGTATGTGCTGGTATTAACAAGAATGTTGTTCTCGTTTATTATTCAATATGCACGAAGAAAGGGCATTTGTTTCTGACGAAACAAAATAAAAACTCATCCCTGGCGGGATTCGAACCCGCGACCTCTGGATTAGAAGTCCAGCGCGCTATCCACTGCGCTACAAGGACTCACAATTAACACTGTCATCCTTGATAACAGAAAGAAACTGAGACCTGCCATTGCTCTAAATGCGTTTTATTTTGACTAGATATAAAAGCCGAACGAATAGTGAACGTTGCGGTTACAGAGCCTTCATCAGCACATAAAACAAATCAACAATACCACAGGTGAAGATGATTTGATTCGTACCTTTCAGTCTTTTCAGACGATAGTGTTGTACTGCGCTATGACGAGGCATGGGATTCACGGCCCATGGCAATGGCGAGTGTGACTTGAAAGACCCGCCGGGGTTAGGAAAAGTATTCCACAATGAAAGCAAGGGATTTCATAACCGTTGTTTGTCAACATTTGCGTTTAGCTTGTTCCTTCCCAGACGCTCAACTCTTATCCTTTCTGCAGTCATATTTTTTTTTTTTTTTTTAATTTATTCTCATTTCCTTCCTGATAAGAGATATGCCCCTTCCACACAAAACGGTCAGTGTTATTATGTTACCACGAGTCCACCTCAGTACCGGTATCATTTATGTCCCACTTGCACACATCTTTATATCTCAGTAGAGGTCGGCCTCGACATAGTCTACCCGTCATCATTTCATAATAAAGAATGTCTTTGGAGACGCAGCCATCCTCCATTCTCCAGGTTTAATCCAGGCACCTGAGCCTTTGTAGACTAAACATAGAGAAGACTGATGAAGTACCTGCTCTTTTCAACACCTAAGTGCTTGTGATCTTGTCCTGCCGCTTTATGTCAGCTATTCTTCTTAGACATCGCGTGTGAAAACGTCTTCTTATTTTGTCAAAATCTGCTTGTGCCGCTAGGCGTCGCAGTCTATCAGATGATCGGCAACCGAGACAGGGCGCGCTCAGTCGCTTCATATGCCGTGATGTCATGAAGTCTCAAGTTGTCCGTGACTCCTTCAATCCATTTTCTTCTTGGTCTTCCCCTGCCTCTTGTTGTTTCGATTTTCATGTTGTATGCTCTTGATGCTGGCATCGTTGGTTCCATTCTCATTAGGTGACCAAACCATTTCATTCTTTGCTTCTCAATAAATTTAACGATGGGTATGGTTCCAATAGTTCTGGTGAAAACGTACAGATGCGAATTTACAACACGACTTAACTGACGTATTCCGGATAGCAGTACCGTGGTTAGACGACTTCACCATGCTTGATTTAGTCTTGGAGTAGTTAATCTTGTCTCAGAAACAGATATGTTAATGTCATATTGAGCGTCGCCGCGCACAGATAAGAATACTGGCGAAAAGATGGTTCCAGGAAATAGGAGTAGGGGCCGACCTGTACGAAAATGGACACAGGATATAAGTGACACTTTGGGTAGGAAGTGCACGAAGCGCGAGAGCTGGTGAGAGCCGAGTTTCTTTCAGGCAGATCTTCTTCTTCTTCTTCATTTTCTTCTTATTCTTCTAAATATCTAAAAACATCTTCTTCTTCTTCTTCTTCTTCTTCTTCTTCTTCTTCTTCTTCTTCTTCTTCTTCTTCTTCTTCTTCTTCTTCTTCTTCTTCTTCTTCTTCTTCTTCTTCTTCTTCTTCTTCTTCTTCTTCTTTTTTCTTCTTCTTCTTCTTCTTTTTCTTCTTGTTCTTCTTGTTCTTCTTCTTCTTCTTGTTCTTCTTGTTCTTCTTCTTCTTCTTCTTCTTCTTCTTCTTCTTCTTCTTCTTCTTCTTCTTCTTCTTCTTCTTCTTCTTCTTCTTCTTCTTCTTCTTCTTCTTCTTCTTCTTCTTCTTTTTCCTCTTCTTCTTCTTCTTCTTCTTCTTCTTCTTCTTCTTCTTCTTCTTCTTCTTCTTCTTCTTCTTCTTCAATCCTTCTGTGAGAAAACTTATATCAGGAGGCCGGTAGCCTTTATGAAAGCTATCGTGCAGTCCATAGCCTCTCGTGTACCATACAGTTTTGTCTTCAGTGTGGTTGGAACAGGCCAGATTGTGTCTCTGTTGTCAGCATACAGTTGACAGTGTTGGAGCACATGCTCAGCATTTTCGGGTGCCACGCTGCAGGGACACGTCTCCGTGTTTCCTACACCGAAACATGTGAACATATGTTGACGAAATCTGTTGTGCCCAGTCCTTAGTCTGAATATAATACACTGTTCCTCTCTAAAGAGGGTATGAAGCGAGTCTTAGGGAGAGAAGTTGGTATGTGTATCCAGCCACCTTTCTTGGATACTTTCAGGCAGATGAGAGCGAAGACCTACCTGCTACATGGTGATGATTACGAATGAGCTGATTTAGTTCTTACACATCATTAATGTCGTCGTCGGCCGACTGTAAACTCCAGTAGAACTTTTTGGGTGTTCGTCCACTTCTGGGCGTTAGTCTTGTTCCAGAACTTGTATTTTGCTCGCACATCTGTTTTACAGATGTGAATTATTTTTATGTAGACTCTTGGTTTCTCATATCTCAGGTAGATTCACTACGACATCGAAGGTACCCATGTGGATTTTAGGGTCCCATTGTGTGTGTGTATGTGAGTGTGGGGGGGGGGGGGGGTAGACCCACTGGATGACTAACAAGCATGTCGTAAAAACCGACTAGCTGGGAGCTTCCTTCGAAGTCGGAGTACATCTGCCTGAGAGGCAAGGAACAGCAGAATGTTGCTAACTGAATTACAAAAAGGTACTAGAGACAGCATTGCAGATAAAGATAATTTATTTCAAGAGAACGAAAGAAGAAAAAGAAGAAGGTATGATGACTGTACAGCCCAAGGTAGCAAGACTAACATAACTCTTTTATTTTGAATGTTGAATTAAGAATCGATATCACAGCAATCGAAGAGTTCCAGTTCTGATAGCACCAGACTGTAAATCCGCCTTGCCTCTTCCCTGAGTGTTGAGCGTCGGCCAAATATCCTGGTAACTCCTCGCAGCGCCATTCTCCTTAGTCCGTTATTGTCTATTTGTACCTCCGCACTGTTCAATCGCCCCTAAAGAGCCCTCACAACATCCAGCTTGTCATACATCAGTTCACCAAAAGCGGTGTAGAACCGGCCAGTCTATCTGCCTGCTCTTTTCCCAACACACAGTTATGACCTGGAGAAAATATCAAAAGGATGCTAACTACCCGGGACCTCTGAAGTGATGCTTGACACTCTGCGCGAAGCCTGCCTGTCTTCGCCTTTCTCAACAAGCTCTGTGAGTCAGTTAAATCACGACGTGTGTGTACAGCTGATACTTAAGCCAGCTGAAGCAGCAGAGACTGCCTCCACCTCCGTTCCCAAACTAGACGTTGTGAAATCATATACAAGGCTTTGCTGCACTAGGCGACGTCCATTCGACTTTGCTATGAACCCCCAACCACTTCGTCTGCCCCTCAACGCAGAGCCATCTGTATAGATAATCACATCACATGATTTTTATGTTACTGTAATTAATTTCGAGGCTTGGAACATTAGCTCTTACAATTATATTGTCCACAGAGCACCACAAAACAGCCGCCTTTTCTGGGTTGATGACAGCACCCATTTCTGCACAGCAGTCAGTAACTTCGTCTACAGTTGCTCTCTTGTGCTATCCTTTGTCTGTCACTCCCTTGTTTATATGCAAGAACATCATCAGCAAATGCCAATATCCTTCCAACACCTGGTGTTTCAAGTTCTGCAATCTTGCTTGTATACACAAAGGATGATTAAGCTAAAATTCCCCGGCTTCAGGTGTATTGGGAATGTAAAGTTAGGCCGTTACCTACGGGAGAAATATACTGGAGAAGGACCTATATTTGTATAGACCAATCGACACTTGGTGGGTGATGTGGACAGCATTACGCCGGCCGCCTTGACTCCTAGGACTGCACCTGGTACCAATTCAGGGCTGGGTCGACCTGGGAGTGAAAATAAAAGTCCGGCTCCATTAGGACGCGAACCCACGACCCTCCGATTCGCAGGCGGGCGTCTAGCCACCAACACCAGGGTGACTCACACTGTTACTAAACGAAGAGTTTTTAAAGGGTATAAAATTTTAGGCAAGAGAAAAAAGTTGGCAACAATGAACAAGAAATAGTTTATGTTAGCTTGACAAAATCGATCACAATTAACAAACAAAGGACGTTGGGGTGATTAGCCTTCGTCAGCACATAACGAACAACACTATACACATACACAAATATGCTCTAACTATGAAGTGATTACATAGGACTCTAATGTACAGAATAAATGATATCTGTGTCCCCGGCGAAAAACTTGGTTCAAGAGGATAACTAGGGCAGCTACTAGCCTATTTAGGTCCCTGTAGCGCAGTGGATAGCGCGCTGGACTTCTAATCCAGAGGTCGCGGGTTCGAATCCCGCCAGGGATGTATTTTTAAAATATTTTAAATAAATGGCCAGTACACGCCGCACTTGGGCTAAATTAAAACTAAACTAGATGAAAAGTACAATTAAGAGTATAATTTCAACCTTACAGGATAACTTTAGTATCCAAATGACTTAAGTTACCATAAATTAAACATACTGCATTGGATATTAATTTCTTTCTCTGATTTTCCATCTTCGCTGAATGTTTTTTCCCAGATGTTTAAACTCAAACTCAGATGTCTGTTTTTTTTTTTTTTTGCATCTTTCTTCCCACTGCCATTACTTGTTTCAACACAATCTCTACTCATGCATGTATGTATGTGTGTGTGTATGTATGTATGTTTGTATGTATGTGTGTGCGTGCGTGAATGCGTGCGTGCGCGTGTGTGCACATGCATAAAAAACATAAAAACGTACATAAAAGACCCTTCTACCCCACAATCAAGGTTGGCTTGGGTGTAGCCACTATTTTCTTTGGGAATAACATGCAGTGAGGCCCCAATCTCTTTCACTGTGACAATCTCGTACCACTATTTATTTTCTTCTTCCACAATCGCCCTTAAAAGATCAGTTACTTGCCTTGTGTTTGCAGCTAGGCTGTTGATCGTTGAATTAGGAATCGACACCACAGCACTCGGGACACCCCCATAAGTTCTGAGTTCCCATCTTCAGCAGCAAGCGAAAAGTTCTAATTCCGGTGGTACCATTAACCGCCTGATTGTATAGCTAGGCTGTGATATCTGCGGCTTTCGGCACGATACATATGATTTTATCGAAATCCTAATTTGTCGCCTTTTACGGCATTTTCTTTCCTTCCATTGTAATTGACTCACAGAGCATGGTGAGAAAGGTGGAGACAGATATGCTTTGTGCAGAGTGGCAAGCATAGCTTCAGAGGTCCCGAGTAGTTAGCGTCCTTTATATATTTTCTACATGTGATGCCTGTGTATTAGGAAACGAGCAGGCAGAGAAACAGGCCTATTTTGCACAACTTGGTGGTGGTGATACGGATGTAGTAGCAGATTTTACCCCATCAGGACATCACACATGCGATAAACACCCTATGACACAAGGTGCCACCATGCGGATGAGGTTCCGGAAACTGCGTTCAGCCATTAGACCATATTTATGGTCTGGCTATATTGCGGTCCCTGGCAATAGCCAGAGTGGGGCTTCAAATAAATTGCATCCGATAAGGAGACGACTAGTTAAATAATACAGTACAGTGCTGACTGTCTGACTTGTTACCTCACTAGGACATTACAGTGAGCGACAAGCACCCGGTGACACAAAGTGCAATCATTCGGATGAGGATCAGCTGTGAGGTCCCAGAAACCCCGTTCAACTGTTAGGTTATATTAGGGTCCCCGGTAAAAACCGTTAATCATTATTCAAGGAATTTTAAAAGAGGATTGACTGACTGACTTTCTACCCCACCAGGACATCACACAAGCGATAAACACCCGATGACATAATGGGCCGCTATGCGGGTGAGGATCACCGTGGAGAGGTCCCATAAACCGCGTTCAGCCTTTAGGCCATATTTATGGTCTGGCTATATTGCGGTCCCTGGCAATAGCCAGAGTGGGGCTTCAAATAACGAAAAATTTCATCCTCAAAAGGACGAGAATTTTGTCAATAAAACCAAGAGGATTGACTTTATAATATCGGGTTTTATCCCATATTGTCTGCTAAGAAATTCTTAGAGTGGCTTCCCTTCATCGACCCAACAAATGACCGTCAGATGGAAGTTAAGACCTAGGGCCAACACCAGCTTATCTGTAGGCTTCCTCTGACTTTGATGTGACAGAGTTGTTTGGTTAGGACAAATTTGACCTGACTGAATTGTATAGTTGTGACTTTACTAGTGAGCCATGTCGTCTGTACAGGCCAAGTCAGTTATTTCCATGGTCGGGATCGCCTTAGCTGGCGTGTCCTTGTTTTACTGGATTCCCCCAACCAAGGACCCCTCCACGTTTAAGGAACAGTTGCACCAGGTATATTAGTAACATTAATAATAATAATAAACTTAAGAAGTTTAGCTTAGAGAATGTAACTTACATTGTAAGTGAAGTTATTTGGGTACTTAGATTATGATGATTATAGTGAATTTTTTTGTTAACATTTTCCCATCTACTCCAGTAAAAAAGCCATAGGACCCAGTTTTGCTGGTGGTTCATTCAGACAGCATGGCATTATTAATTTTGAGCGGATTATTTTTTTTTACAAAGCTTAAACCTTCCTGAAGAAAAAGTGTTGACTGTATATATACTGTATAGAGAGTATAATATATAAAATTAAAGAAAAATGAGAGCAGATAGGTATGTATATATAGGTTTATATTTAATTTTCAGTGTTAACAGAAAAGTGTTACACTGAAATCAAATCACACAACATTCAAGGATGGTAGACACATAAAGAATATTTATTTAAAAAAAGGGCTATCCTTGCAACTACAGCCACATATTGGGGGGGGGGGGGGGTACGCCGGAGTTCAGTCCCCTGGCCGCATTGCAATTACGGAGTAGAGAAGAGGGAACGAAACAAATGACGTAATTAGTGTGTGTTGGCGATAGACAGCGTGAGCGATAGAAAGCGTGCAGTGCACTGCTGTCATCATAGGGTTAGGGTTTGGGCTAGGGTAACACATGTAACGTCGAGTACTTACCCATAATGACGGCCGCTATATCTGATAATTTTGACGCAGGAGTTCCAAATAATGGCCGAATATGTGCTGCTTGTGGCAGTGGCGCCACTGGAATTCTGCTAAATATGAAGGCAATAGCGCCCGGCTAGTGCCCAATTGGTGCTGAATTTTGCGTTCCATGTCGACCTCACTTTGTTGTGTGATTCGTTCCTTCTCCATTCCATAATTGCAATGCGGCCAGGGGACTGAACTCCGGTGTACTTTCCCATTACGTGGCCGTAGTTGCAAGGAGAACCAAAAAATTTTGCCTACCTTAATTTTCACTTGTTCAGCAACACTTCTATCAATTTCTGAGAATTTACAAGCCTTCTCTGTTTACTTATGTATCAGCTAGTCTTTATTTTAGAAACTTAATTTAAATACTTTGGCTGTTATCATAATTTTTGTATGACCATGTCAGATTTCACAACAACCGAAAATTAGGAAATCAGCTGATCAAAACAGAGATGATCCGATTGAAATATTTTGTTCAATCTTTATCCAAACCTAAATTATTAGCAATAGGTTAGCAAGTGTATTATCAATCACAATGTCAAGACTGTTGTCACTGTCTGGCTGAGATTTGTCAACGACAGAGTAGAATGTACAGCTCTAGACTTTTCCATTATCAATAGCTATAGAAAAATCACACAAAAATCGTATCACATCTAAAAATGAATAACAATTAAGAAAGTGACGCAAAAGCCATGCGAACTTTGAAAACAAAAGGACTTCATATAGCTTATTCTATTTTTCAAAACATGTTTATACAAATCGTTTTCCCAGCAAAAGAAACAGTATTAGAGTGTCTCTATGATGTGCCACTATAGTGGCTAAAAGTCTGAACAAGGTGGATTCCAAAAGCCACTTAAGAGGTCAATATTCTGTTAAGAGTTAATTAAAAGATAAATTAAAAAGTACACATACTAATCCCGGAAACCTTGTTCAGTGGTATTTCCATAAAAGTTATTTGTGCATCTTTTACAGGACGTTGCACAACAAACTGCAGCTTTTTTTGGCTGTTGTGGTTTTTCTAGGCAAATTTTACTTTCAGAAGTTAACGATTGCTTCTGTATGGTCAGCTCTAGGCACGACTGTCGAAACCAACCAAGATAAATCGTCCGCACTGAGGATGGACCTCGGCACCCCGAAGTGCGTTCCATATAGTATAGCAGTTATATTTGTGAACCACAACACGATTACCGAGTAATCTATAGTTAAAGTGAAAAAAAAAGGGTTCATGTTTTGTAATTTTATGTAAGTTCAAATTGTAGTATTTTACTGTACTTTTTAAAAATCCCTTTTAGCCCTTATAGATTCCCTAATGGCAACTTAGGAAGTTGAATAGGGTATCTCGGATTGTTTCTGTGTTAATAACAAGACAACAATTATACTCTTTAAATTTACATAGGACCTTTCAGCTGTACATCTGTAGTACCCCAGCAGATAGTGTAGAAGAACAAAACACTAGGCCTGATTATTGATTGAAATCTAACCTTCACTTTCCATGTTCAAGCACTTGTGAAACAAACAGCTAAAAAAAGTATACCAACTAGCAAAAATTCAAATTTTTGGTTGACAGCACTAGAAAGGCATTTTATACTTCCCACATTCAGACTTGTCTAGACTATTGCTCCACCATATGGGATGGATCTTCCAATTCAGTCATCAGACGACTTGAAGCACTTCAAAGAAGAGCTGTACATTTAATAAGTAACAGTTATGAAAGAGACTATTCCAACCTATATGTCTTCCGTAAATGCCTGCTTTTCAAGAAGGCAAAATGTATTCACAAAATGGCGTTGAAAAAATGCTGCAGATTATCTTTGGTCATTGCTGAGATATAATGGAAGACATAGCAAATGCCTTAACATACTGATATCCCAAAACCTAGGATAGACTTATACAAAACAAGCTTAGCCTACTCCGCAGCTCATCTGTTGAACCAACTTCCCCAAACAATTAAAAAAATATCAGTAACCCCTATTATACAAGCGTAAACTATTTGAATATTATCCAAACAAAGACTATAAAAGACAATAGCCTTAAACATATTATGCCTTCCCCTTCTCTGATTTATTACACCTACTTTACTTAGTATAATTCGTATTTAGAAATGTAGTTATATTTAAAGCATATCCCAGCAGTTATGATTAAGAATTAGATGTAGATGTATAATATTTTCATGCTAACTGATATGTGAATGGATTTATGTATGTAAGGAGTGAGGCCAAAAGGTTGAGAATGTTAGATGAGCTTGCATGCTCAATTCTTACCCTTTGAAAATAAAGTTTGTTCATTTGTTGGTTCTGGCATAATTGACTACACATCATGTCTTACAGCTCTGTTTAGAAGCAGTTATGTTAGCCTCCATTAGAGACACACCATGAATAAATCAGAACTTTACAACTTTCTTTCCCCTAGAACTCTAATACAGTATCAAATAGCTGTCTTGAATAAATCTAATAGCTCTGTGTTTGTAAGCAAGTATGTTAGCCTCAATCACTGATACAACATGACTCAATCAGAGCTTCACAACTTTCTTTTTCTTAGAACTCTAATATAGTGTCTGTCTTGATTTGATTCAAAAACTGACATCACAGCACTCGGGGCATTCCCATAAGTGCTCCATCCCCATCTTCAGCAGCCAGCGAAGAGCTCCGATAGTAATGGTGCCAGTAGCATTCTGATTAAACGTCCATCTCACCTTTCCTCTGAGCCTCGAGCATCTGCCATAATCTCTCGTCACTCCCCCTTGCATCAATCTCACCAGACTGTGGTGATACATCTGCTCCTCCAAACTGTACACGCTCTCCCACAAGGCACTAACCACGACTGCTTTATCATGCATCAGTATTCCACCAAGCTGTGCAGAGCCAGCCAGTCTGCCTGTTCATTTCCCAACACACCGGCATTTTCTGATAAAAAAAATCCAGACAATACTCCTCACCCATGTCCTCCGCAGTGAGGCATGCCACTGTGCACGAAGCATGCCTGTCCTGATCTTCCTCAGCATGCTTTCTCAGTTACAAGCATGATGTGTGTGTGTGTGTGTCATGTTCTCTAGCCAGCAGAAAGCTGTCTGTCTGTCTTGAGTAGCTCTGTGTCTGTAAGCCAGTAAGCCAGTCCCCATCCCAGATATACCATGACTAAATCAGAGCTTTACAACTTTCTTTTTTCTCCCCAGGATCAAGGCACCTTAAATATACATGTGGAGGAATCAAGGAGAAAACAGGAACAAGTGCTAGCAGCGATACAACATCATGCTGGCCTGTCACCAAAAAATAAATAAACTTTCATTTCGGTTGACTGCTGTTTAACTGTCATTTTCGGAAGAAAGAATACTTAACAACTCAATCCCAAATTGGGTTTGGAGATGTCCAATGGATCTGAGCCCATTAATAGCTTTGACATTGAGAGCAATGAAATGTCAGTTTTTGATCATCAGCATCATGGATTTGAAAATTGTGCAGTTGTGTAAAAAGTAATACTTCTATGTGACCTGTTTGGAGTAGGAATTCAGTTTTGTGTATTGTATAGTGACAAATAACAGTGCTGAAAATCGTATTTAGGTGACTTTGGCATAGTACCAACAAATTATGCCAGAAATTGTTATTGTTATGAATGTTGTTGTGTAAATAGATTGTTAGTGTTGAGATTGCTGTTGTTGATTCTTGTATGAGCTGGTGAGTTTTGGGGAATAGTTAAGACTTGGGCTTATGGAGGTAGACAATTAAAATTCAACTTTCACTGTGGACATATTCTTTATAAACAGTTCTTATATTTTTCGAACTGGTGCAATCCAGGTGTGGATTCCGGGGCTTCATTGTTGGGAAAACAATAATAGATCTACTGCTTCTCCAACAAGCATGTCATAAGAGGCTACTAATTGGGGGTTTCCAAACCAAAAGTCTGCATACAAATAAGTTAGATGTGGAAAATGGATGTGCACACAACACTCAGGTTCTGAAACATGTCTAAAGTCCAAAGGTGGCTGAACAACCAGAACTTTTCCCTGGAGTTTACAGCCGGTGAACGTGAAGAAAAAGAAAAAGAAGTGGCGCAAGAGTCGCACCATGGAAGAGATTTGGAACTCACCAAAAAATATTCCCAAAGACAACAATGGGTAGACTGTAATCAACCTTCACAGTCGAGACAGTACCTATATTTATTTGAGAGGCAACACATCTGTTCCCAGCATATTCATGAGTCTTCATGGAGATGTGCAACATGTGGGTGCTGATCAGTGACTACCATGACATATTTTGATTCTCTGTGTTGAGTTTGTAGTCCTTGGCAGGCTTCATTCATAATGGTGGATGTCAAGGTAGATACTTCTTTTGTTAATGGCACTAGTGTCCCTTTCCTGGATGCCAAATGGGAAGATTACAGACACATGTTTAATTTTTTTTTTGAAGTGACATGACACTAGCGGTGCACATCAAGGATAGACCCCCTCTTTGCCCCTTGGGAAGATTACAGACAATCATTCTTTTATAATGACACTAGCGGTGGATATCAAGGATAGACCCCCTCTCTGCCCCTTGGGAAGATTACAGACAATCATTCTTTTATAATGACACTAGCAGTGCACATCAAGGATAGACCCCCTCTCTGCCCCTTGGGAAGATTACAGACAATCATTCTTTTATAATGACACTAGCGGTGGATATCAAAGAAGATTCTTGCTTTGTTAATGACACTAGCGCTCCTTTCCTGGATGCCATTTGGGAAGATCACAGACAATCCTTTCTTTGAAGTGACAATTGCGGTAGATATCACGGTAGCTCCTTCCTTTGCCCCTTGGGAAGACAACAGTCAATCCTTTCTTTGAAGTGACACTAGCGGTGGATATCAAGGTAGATCCTTCTTTTGTTAATGATACTAAAGCCCCTTTCCTGGATGCACCATGGGAAGATTACAGACAATCCTTCCTTTGTTAACAACACTAGCGCTCCTTTCCTGGATGTCCCATGGGAAGATTACAGACAATCCTTCCTTTGTTAATGACACTAGCGCTCCTTTCCTGGATGTCCCATGGGAAGATTACAGACAATCCTTCCTTTGTTAATGACACTAGCGGTCCTTTCCTGGATGTCCCATGGGAAGATTACAGACAATCCTTCCTTTGTTAATGACACTAGCGGTCCTTTCCTGGATGTCCCATGGGAAGATTACAGACAATCCTTCCTTTGTTAATGACACTAGCGGTCCTTTCCTGGATGTCCCATGGGAAGATTACAGACAATCCTTCCTTTGTTAACGACACTAGCGCTCCTTTCCTGGATGCCCCATGGGAAGATTACAAACAATCCTTCCTTTGTTAACGACACTAGCGCTCCTTTCCTGGATGCCCCATGGGAAGATTACAAACAATCCTTCCTTTGTTAATGACACTAGCGCTCCTTTTCTGGATGCCCCATGGGAAGATTACAGACAATCCTTCCTTTGTTAATAACACTAGCGCTCCTTTCCTGGATGTACCATGGGAAGATTACAAACAATCCTTTTTTTGTTAACAACACTAGCGCCCCCTTTCCTGGATGCCCCATGGGAAGATTACAGACAATCCTTCCTTTGTTAATGACACTAGTGCTTCCCTTCCTGGATGTCCCATGGGAAGATTACAGACAATCCTTCCTTTGTTAATAACACTAGCGCTCCTTTCCTGGATGCCCCATGGGAAGATTACAGACAATCCTTCCTTTGTTAATGACACTAGTGCTTCCCTTCCTGGATGTCCCATGGGAAGATTATAATTGAAGTGACTCTAGCGGCATCATGAGTTGACACTTAGTGATAGTGTCTGCAGAAGAAGAAATGGTTCTGTAAGGACTCTTGACCTAAGCCAAGCACCACGTGTGATTGAACTCTTTACATTTAGTCAGACACACTAAAGAAATCTGGCAAAATATTTGATGTATACTGGCTTCTTATTAAATGAATACACCTGTGATTGTATTGTTGCCTTCTTTACCTTCTGGACTAGCAGAGCTAATGTTCTCAATCAACTAATGTACAGGGTGTTTGTAAAGTCTCACCACACTTCATATGCAGAGCAAATCTGAAAAAATAAAATACATGAGGCCATAGAGAAAATGCACTTTAAAAGGTCACTAAATTAGTTACAAAAGTCACGACTGACTACTTCCATCAACAGCAAATTGTAATTGTGGTGGTGACTGTTGGCACCTCTAGTGTATGTGTATATTTTTGCATTTTACCAGAACTAATTATTAGTTTGTAAATAGAACAGAGAAGGGCATATCAGATAATTTTTCAGGGGCACAGGAATTGAGCAATTATGGAGTGGCCTGTTTGCAATAAAGTTGAAACGTCGACTACTTCTGCAGCTGCATGGTTCAAGTATCACCAAAATCTATGATAGAAAACAACATACAACCATCACCAAGCCTGATACCCTATACTGACCAGCCTTTTGATTAATAAAAACAACACATTTTAAACTCAACCACAGTTTTAATCATGTAAGTCACCACATTAACAAAAACATACCCACACAAAAAAAAGTTAAAAGATTGTATAGTTTTTCACTTATTCCTTAAATCCACAATTTTTTTTCAAATCCTGACATAGATTCCATATTATTTTTATCAATTTCTGTGTGGGTTTTGGGGCCCCATTGTGGGGGGAAACAATAACACACTCACTGCCTACCCAAAAGTATGTTGTAAGAGTAAACTAACTGGAAGTTTCCTTCAGGTCAGACTACATCTGCTTGAGATGCAAGGATCAAACAGTCTGCATACACATGAATCAGATCTGTAAAACTGATGTGCACTCAACACACAGGTTCAGAGGACTGGAGTCCAGAAGTTGACGAACTAACAGAACTTTCTGCCGGGGTGTACCACCGGTGAATGTGAAGAAGAAGTTTATATAAAATTTAAGATACTTCAAATGGATTTCAATACAACTAAGATAAATGAAAACATAACGGTGCTAGCAATGGCAAACCACCATTACATTTGTTTATCATCTCATTCAGATAACAAAGCAAAGTTTCCCCCACAGCAAAGGAGAATACAGTAGACAAACAATACACTGACATTTTCCAGCGTAGTTTTTCTGGATGCTCGTAATACACACACCCCCCCCCCCCCCAATATAAGCTATGGTTAAGACGGCTCAAAGAGAAATGGAGAGGCCAGATTTGGAGACCTGGGACGCTGTAACCAAAAGGTCACATGACTGAATTAGAATCAATATACATTGCTATACTTAAATAAATGCAGATTATGACACATACAAAAATATGGCATCCCTTAAAAATAAACTAAGGCATCTTTTAAAGCAAAAAAAAAAGTTATAAAGTCCAGCCATATTTTTGTGAGGAAACATGGAAGTTGTAAATGTGTAAAGCTGGTCTTCGTAATCTGTCTCCATCGTTTACACAAGACCTCCTGTTTGCTGTCTGATCTGAGAAGGCATAGTACGCAAACAAGCAGATGTCAGATATCTTTACAAATTAGCAGCTGTTCTTGTAAACGTATTGCTAATCTTATGCTTCCGAGTTTGAGGCAGGAAACTGTTGTCCAAGGCAGGAAACCTCTGCATTTGAGGCTGGAAACCTCTGAGTTTAAGGCAGGACCGTTATCTTTCGACCCCCCCCCCCCCCCATCCCCACTCTAGTTACATACCTTTACTACAGCAGTTACGTTGGTTTTTATCATGGTAAGGAGTGTCGCAGGTCGACCCAGCCTAAAATGGGTACCAGGATGGCTGTCCTGGGGAAGTAAAGACGGCCGACATAATGCTGACCACATTACCCACCTAGTGCTGATAAGTCTGTAAAAAAAATGGGATGCTCTTATTTTATGCCTGATGCGCCAAAGGCGTAAAAATGGATCTTTATCTTACTAAAAAAAAGTTACAAATATATTACTGTGATTATATCCATATGAATTATAGTATACTGACCATCTTCAACCCTCAGTATGTGGCTATAATAAGCATGCAACATTAGTAGACTGAAGGAATCGGTACCATGACAATACCGGTATACTGCCCATGTGGGTTTGGTTTAATGGGAAATAAAATGGCCATGTGGGTTCAGTATTAGTATAATGAGAAGAATAATGACCTCATGGGATCTGTATAATGAGAAAATATGTATAATGGCCAGACTGGTTTGGCACAGTGAGAAGTATAATGACCATGTGCAATACTATTAGTATAAGACGGGTATGAGATAGGTATGTAATAAATAAACAGACATTGTATTGATCGGCATTCATAGAAAGAAGCAGAAAGATAGAACAACAACACACCAGACAACATACAAAACGAAAGCTATAGTTACTGTGCCAAGAATCGAACCTGTCACCTCCAAATGGCATGTGCACTTCGCTATGGAAAAAAGTGCACTAATAACATGGCCAACTAGGCGCGCCCCCCCCCCCCCCCCCCCAGAAAAGATGTCTTATTGGCCATGTCTGCCGTACAGCTTCAAATCCACAACTATGGAATACGGACAGAATTCATCTCAAACCATTGAATTGGCACCATAGGTTACAGAAATTCATATTAATGAAGCACAGGTCGAATAACAAACACAGCAACAATTTACGAACACCTTAATGCTTTGTCTAGAATACACAAACATTTTAGAAAGGTATTTGATTGGTAGGTTCCATTGCGTATACGTCATTTATACGGCCTTAAAGATTCCCCCCGTTTATTAAAGTGAGATAGGTATGGTGAGAAGTACTGGGCCATAGAGAATAACTGCCGAGATTTGAAACTGTTATTACAAAACAAGTTGTCACACTCAGATGCCTCACGTCTTTTATAATAAGTAAATATTCCTTTTGCACTCCTCCAGGCATATAGGGCTAGACCTACATTTTATAGACCAATTGGCATTCAGTGGGTGATAGGGGACAACATCATGCCAGCAACCTTTACTTCCCAGGACTATACCTGGTACCCACTTAAAGCTGGGTCGATCTAGGAGCCAAGGTTATTTAATTAAAAAAGTACCTCTTCTATTCTATAACAACAGCTGAGAATCCCAGTAATCATTCTCGGTGACCCCGGTGGGATGAACTGAAGGGTTAGGTCAAATGTCAAAGTTTGCATAATGTGGATTTGGCACAGAAGGAAGTATAAACTATACCAAGCAAGGCATATATCAAAAGAGGAGAGGGACGTAGCGCAAGAGGTAGACCAAGAACAAGATGGGAAGATAACATCAGAGAAACTCTACAGCACCACAATGTGTCTATGGTTGAGGCAGTCAGAAGAGCACGAAGCAGGACCTTATATCTCCCTCGCCACACGAAGCGGTAAAGAAGACGAGAAGAAGAAGAAGAGAAGTATTTAATGCCAAGTACAGTATGGTCTGAAGAGAATGGGCCAGGAGATCTGACTGGCAGTGAACATTGAGAGGAGTATAATGAACATGTGAGATGGGTATAATGAACAGAAGGGTGAAATATAATGAGAGAGCTGGTATTAAGTGCACATAATGTAAATACAGCGAAGGAATCAGTACAGCACTCGTATGATGGCCACACTGGTTTGGTTAATGAGAAGTATAATGGCAATGTGCAATACAAGTTTGCAGTAAAATGTTCATGTGAGATTGATGTCGGACATTTGTACAAATAAAATAAAAGTTAGTAGTATAATGGGCACGCAAGATGTGGATATACAATTCTGAAAACGTGTATATCTATGATTCCATAAATCTGAGAATTTACAGACCCTAGGATATGTTTGACAGAAATTAAAAGGAGGATGGCCATAGCAATGCAAAGATTGAACAGCCTTAAAAGTCTATGGTTAAGCACCAGCAAGGAGATAAAAATTAGAATTTTGAGAGCATGCATCTTCCCTGTGGCTACATACGGATGTGAGTCGTGGTCTATCTCTCAGTCCTTAAGAAAGAGAATAGGGGCTTTTGAGCTGAAATGCTATAGAAAGATTCTCAGAATATCTTGGACAAAGAAGATGAGAAATATTGACATCTTAAAAGATCTGAACATCAAGGAAGATTGGCTAATAAACAGCATCCTGTCCCGGAAGCTGAAATATTTTGGTCATGTCAAGCGCCACAACGGATTGGAAAAAATTATAGCAGAAGGCATGGTACCAGGAAGGAGGGGCAGGGGCCGACCGACACGAAGATGGGCACAGGATATAAGTGACCCCTTGAGTGTGAAAGTTCATGAGGCGGGAGAACTGGCGAGAGACCGAGTTTCTTTCAGGCAGACTGAGATGAGAGCGACGTTCTGCAAAGGACCTGCTACATGATAATGATGAGGATATGTAAATCTGTATAGACCCACAGATCTGTAAATCTGAGAATGTTTAGACCCATGGATCTGTAAATCTGAGGATGTCTAGACCAATAGATCTAAATCTGAGAATCATCATCCCATTGATCATCTGTCAAAGTGAGGAGTTTAGACCCATGGATCTGTAAATCTGAGAATGTTTAGACCCATGGATCTGTAAATCTGAGAATGTCTAGACCCAAGAATCTGTAAATTTGAGGATTAAAGACCTGTGCATCTGTTAGTCTGAGGATGTCTAGACACACAGATCTGTAAATTTGAGAATGTAAGACACATAAGTATGTACAATTGATGATGTTTAGACATACAGGCCTGTAAATTTGGGAATAGCTAGACAAATAAATCTGAAGATCAGGATGTATAAATACATGTATCTGTAATGCGAGAATCTTTAGATCAAAGAATCTGAAAAGTTAGGGGTCTGTAAGTAAATGTGAGGATCTGTACAAGTCATCAGCAGTGACTGACATTGTGATTACCTCCAGTGATAAAACAACATTCAAACAGCCTTCTCTCTCCTACCTTTATGTGCAGAGTCACCTTGTGGTCTTTGTTTCATTTTACTTGTGAATCTCTCCCTCTCATAACTGTCCAGGCGTGAACAATTTTTGTTCCTTTTATTTAAAAATAACCTGAGTGGATCGGTCACAGTTACCATGGTTTGGACGCGTTTACAAAATGGGAGAAAATCAGCCGACAGTCCCTAACTGACAGAGGACTGGAATAAAGCCAAAAAGAAAACTGCGGATAGAGACGTCTGGCGATCTCTCTGGCAAACCTCTACACCTCAAGGTAGAAAAGGAGCGACTAAGTTAGTAAGTAAGTAACTATACAAATTAAATTGACATATTCAAATGCAGAGTATTTCATAATGCATATTTGGTATTTTGTCTCCTTCACTTGAACATATAGGTACCTTTATTTTTCTTCAAGTTTTTCACAACCATAAAACCTTAAACCGGAATGTTTGGGTTCTGTGTGTTGCAGGTCTACTAGATTCATAAATATCAAAGGTAGTTCTGCCATAATTTAAGAAAGATTCATTTCTGACACAGACTGTGCCTTCAACAACTCCAATGTCACTGACATTGCCATAAAAACCCCTCCATTTTGTTCGTAATATTTTCATAATGTATCCACAATTCTGACATATTATCGTCAATTTGCCACTGTCATAATAACTATTTTGTACATGGCATTTTTGTAATGTGTTCACAAATTGTCATTAATATGCCTTTGTCATAAACCAGCCTAAGTGACTGTCACAGACAATGTCATTATGTCTTTATTAGTGTCCCACATATTTATCAACATACTTACATTTCAACCACAAACATACAATTGGCTACATTTAGCACACATTTCTAAACTATTCCCACCATTGCCACAACATCATACTCAACACCTGTCACAAAATAATTTTGATCAGAAATCATCATCATCAGGTGCCTTGCCGACTGGCGTGGGCGATCATGCCTCTCTACAATCTGCGATCTCCTGCAGCATGTATTAGTTCGTGTGCCGACACACCTCCATGCCATGCAACAAGACTGTCAAGAATCGTCTCGTCTTCTTCTATCCCTCCTTCCACAGATTTTTCCAGTGGTCACAACATGTTCTATTCCCCCCCCCTTCTCATAACATGGCCGAAAAATGATGATTGCCTCCTTCTACAGTCTATGATAAGTTGTCTTCGGGCTCCCGCATCTTTCAAAACCTCTTAGTTGCGATCAGAAATTATCCCCAATTAATAAATTTAGATTTCTGTCACACACATTATCACTAGAGTCGCCGTGATGCAGTGGCCAGAAGCTCACCTGCAGATCCGAAGGTCATGGGTTTAAATCTGTTTAGTGCTGCACTTTTTTCAAACATCACCTTGGCTCTGAGGTTGACCCTGTCTTAAATGGGCCAGGTGAAGTCCTGGGAAGTACAGGCAGCCGGCATGTTGCTGACCACATCACCCATCGAGTGCTGATTGGTCTATAAAATACAGGTCAACCCTATGTGCCCAAAGGCGTGCACGAAGGTCCTTTACATTATCATTAATGTTTGCACACTTTTCAGAGACATCTTCTTTAACCCTCTGACTCCGAGATGTTGCTAATCCAGCATCGCCATCTATTACAAATTCCTGGGAAAGCCACAAAGCTGGCATTGCTGCATTGCCCTGTCACAGATAAGCCTAGTTAATGGCACTGGTTCTGTCTGCGCATGCCCATTGTTTCGGATGACTCACTATGAATGATTATATTTACTCAAAATAACATGGGGCAGGGAGGGATGATACTGTGAAACCAAAATGGCTTTTTAATAGCCACTATGTCATAATTTGCTTTTAATCTAGGCAGCCGCATAGTGACAAGCATTACTTGTCGTGGCATTGATTCCCAAAGGGAATGTAATCCATTTACTTCTTAACTCCATTTGTGGTAACTGATTACTTCCCTTCGGATATTTCTAGAGGAATTTGTTTCAATTTACAGAAAAACAATTATTTTTTTAAAATTTAATTTATCAGTGACCTGGGTAGAATGGTGTTTTTTTTTAAATTTTGCGTGTGTGCGCTAAGGAGGGTGAGAGATCATGTACTGGTTTATGGCTTTTTTCACTAGGTTTCCGAGGCGAAAGGGTTAATCAACAAACATACATTTCTGTCACACACAATCCATTATTATGAATTACTTCCACGACATATATGGTCAAACAACTTTACATTTACTGGATTACACATATCTCAACTCTGAAGCGGAAAAAAGCATCATATAATACTGTGTGTGTATGTATGTGCACTTTAACACACATAGATCTAAATTATCCTATTATATCACACACATACATATATCAACATACACAAAAACACATCCACAAGTATGTGTGCATTTATGCACACATAGACTTGCCTACACACGTAGGTATCAGCGCTATCCTGACATACAGTTATATGTCACCTATGACTCATAGTCTATTCCTCCATTCCGCTCTATCTTGTGCAATCCTCTGGAGGATTTGGATAGAATTCAGATTATAAATTTTGGTCTCTCAGCTTTTCTTTTGAATGGCTTCTTTTCTTAAATCCATGAGTTTCCTCCCATTTCAGTGCCTGTGTTGTAATTCTTCTGTCTGTTCCTCGTCTTGATGTGTCCAATATATTGCCTGCCATCTTCTTTACTGATGACACTAGTAGTTGACCAGACATTTCACTTATTTCTTAATTTTTCTTATTCATCGTAAATGCATGTATATAAAAACACAATTTTAAAAATTTACATAAACAAATAGAATGCATTTAGTTGTTTTGCACTACAAGACAAAAGGGATTTAAAAATCTACTTCAATGACACCATCACAAAATATTAAGAATGCACATGCACAATGACGGATCCCTACCACATGACAAGAATACACATGCACAATGACGGATCCCTACCACATGACTACTACACATAATGTTTAAAAAAAAATGATGTATCAGCAGTTTTTTCTTTAAATGATCGACATTTGCATACATTTATTGGTGTAATTCCCTATTCACAAACAAAAATGAGTGGAAACAGACAAAGCGTTACGTATTTAGGATGTCCCATAAGTTTCCATACACAGGATAAATAAACAGATCACCAATGCCATTACAAGCATACCTAAAACTGTGTTTATACGTGTTTTTGAGCAGCCGAGGACATAGATTGAAACACGTTTTCAAAACAATGGTATTTTTTTCTATGTAGGAAAACTTATTGGACATCCAAAAGAAAAAGATCCTGCCTATCATCATCATTCGGTTAAGCGGTTGCATATCACACAGGGCTCACAGTACATTCCTTAACTCCATACTATCTCTGCAATCTTTTCTCTATCGTGGATGAAACTCAGCCCAACACACCTGGCCATCAACGTTCATCTGATACTTTCTCTAGGATGTCCCCACTTTCTCAATCCTTTTGTTTCTCATTTCAGTGCCTGTATGATAACTTTCTGACTAATTCTATTAACGATGTGCCCAATATCCATCTTCTCTGTCTAATAACTTCTCATAACAGTGGTTGTATTTAACATTCCTCTTGAATTTCTTTGCCTTTCTCAAACTTATTCCATTTAATGTTATCATTTCCCTCAAGCATCTGGTAGTTATGGTAAACATTTTAAATACAGTAAAACACGGATTAACTGGCGCTCGCGTGACCATCAGTTTCTGTTATTTATCACTGCCTAAACAATAAAATTTTTAAATATGTGAGAATCAACAAGCAGGCAAAACGGATTGAGGCTTTGAAATTTAGAATGAAGATTAAACTGTTTCTAGTGTGACTACCTTCGAAGAAGAAGAAACTGATGGCGATGAAGGATCAGTTCTTAACCAAAAAACTACAACAAGCCACTCAGAAGCAAAAACAATGTTATCAAAAGGTATCGACTAGTTTGAAATATTAGAGGAGGCAAATGCAACACAGATCCAACTTCTGCGTGAGAAATGGAACATCAACGCGCAGAAATCTCCTGCCTTAAAGACACCGAAGGGGATGAGAGACTTTTTAAAATAACGTAGGTTTATGGTATTACACTATATTTCTGTATATTAGCGCTCTTATACTGAAGTTTATATTGATTGCTTTGTAAAGCTAAATACAGGATGTATTATTCACCATTAAAGGATTTTATTTTCATTTTCGTCCAAATCCTGCAGTGAAATCAGGTTTACTGTAAGATTGTATTAAGAGATTTCTGTCTCCATCTATTTGGTTATCCGCCACAGCCCTGGTCCGGATGATGTCGAGGCAGATATAAGGTTTTGCTTCTAGCTCTTCTATCACCTCAACCAAAGACACATTGTGCTGTTGTAGAGTTTCTCTGATGTTATCATTCCATCTTGTTCTTCCTTGTGCTCTACATCTTTCTCTGCTTTGGTGTAGACCTTGTATGGTAAGGCATCACAGGGAATTCTCTCCATGTAAACCACTTGATTTGCTGTCTTTGATGTAATCTAGAAATGGTTCTGTGCTGATATTTTTCTCTTATAACTTCATTCCTGATTTCATCTCTTCTGGTCACTCCTGCAGCTCTTTTCAATGACTTCATTCCTGATTTCATCTCTTCTGGTCACTCCTGCAGCTCTTTTCAATGACTTCATTCCTGATTTCATCTCTTCTGGTCACTCCTGCAGCTCTTTTCAATGACTTCATTCCCGATTTCATCTCTTCTGGTCACTCCTGCAGCTCTTTTCAATGACTTCATTCCTGATTTCATCTCTTCTGGTCACTCCTGCAGCTCTTTTCAATGACTTCATTCCTGATTTCATCTCTTCTGGTCACTCCTGCAGCTCTTTTCAATGACTTCATCTCTTCTAGTCACTCCTGCAGATCTTCTCAATGACTCATTCCTGATTTAATCTCTTCTGGTCACTCCTGCTGCTCTTTTCAATGACTCATTCCTGATTTAATCTCTTCTGGTCACTCCTGCAGCTCTTTTCAATGACTCATTCTGACTTCATCTCTTCTGGTCACTCCTGCAGCTCTTTTCAATGACTTCATCTCTTCTGGTCACTCCTGCAGCTCTTTTCAATGACCTCATCCCTGACTTCATCTCTTCTGGTCACTCCTGCAGCTCTTTTCAATGACTTCATCTCTTCTGGTCACTCCTGCAGCTCTTTTCAATGACTTCATCTCTTCTGGTCACTCCTGCAGCTCTTTTCAATGACCTCATCCCTGATTTCATCTCTTCTGGTCACTCCTGCAGCTCTTTTCAATGACTCATTCCTGACTTCATCTCTTCTGGTCACTCCTGCAGCTCTTTTCAATGACCTCATCCCTAACTTCATCTCTTCTGGTTACTCCTGCAGATTCTTTCACACATCTCTTATTTCTGTGGTTATTAACTTTCTTTTCTGGTTCGTTGTGAGTGATCATTTTTGATATGGGTAGCGGAGAGTGGGGATGAGTATGCTTTATATGTGCTGATAGATAGTGTCTTCTGTCACAAAAGAAGGGGGGAGGGGGTGTGGGGGTCTAGCTGGTTTGCCTAATGCTGCAAGAGGAGAGTTAGTCGTCCCAATATTTTATATGCTCTACTGCATCTGATGTTAATTTATTCACCAATTTTCCATCTTCTCAGAAACGTTGCTCCTAGATATTTAAACTCAGATGCGTGTTTAATGCCTTTGCAAACTCTATTGTTATATTTAGGTTCTAAAACAGAGTATGCTAAACTCAAGAACAGTGAGCCACTAGCCGCAAGATTTCTGTAAGTTTATTTTATGTCTTTTTTTTCTTCAAAATACCTGGCCAAGAGTGATATTTCCTCTGAAATCTCACATCTATTGACACTCTCCCCATGTGGGTTTTGTGGCCCCTTTTTTGAAAGTGGGTAAGGGGGGGGGGGGGGGGGAGAGCAAAGGCCCACTTTCCCCCAACAAGCATGTTGTAAAAAGCAACTATTTAGGTTTTTACTTCAAAGCCACAATGTATCTGCCTCAGAGATGAGAAACTTACAGTCTGCATACAAATAAACAGAACTGTAAAACAGATACACACACAAAACTTCTGGAATATGACCAAAGTCCAGAAGCGGACAAATAACCAGAACTTTCTGCCTGTAAATGCAAAGAAGACCTGGTTAACCTTTCTGATTAATTTTTTAGGACGCTGCACAGGCAAACTTTTCTGTCAATGTCGTCACACTTGAATCTGGAGATGCCTTCTCTAACAGACCTTATTAAGAAACAAAAAAAATTGCCCAGAAGAGCCACATGTATGATGGCCCTCAAGGTAAGGTTGAGGCAGAATATCCAAGGAGGTTTCCATAAATGCAGAACCTTCACATCAGGTCCTGACAGTGGACTCACTCAATCTATCATCACCCCCTGCAAATGACAATGGTTTAACCAATACCTGACAGTGGACTCACCACCATGCCCTGCCCATGACAACCGTTTAACCAATACCTGACAGTGGACTCACTCAATCTATCACCAAGCCCTGCCCATGACAACGGTTTAACCAATACCTGACAGTGGACTCACCACCATGCCCTGCCCATGACAACGGTTTAACCAATACCTGACAGTGGACTCACCACCATGCCCTGCCCATGACAACGGTTTAACCAATACCTGACAGTGGACTCACCACCATGCCCTGCCCATGACAACGGTTTAACCAATACCTGACAGTGGACTCACCACCATGCCCTGCCCATGACAACGGTTTAACCAATACCTGACAGTGGACTCACCACCATGCCCTGCCCATGACAACGGTTTAACCAATACCTGACAGTGGACTCACCACCATGCCCTGCCCATGACAACGGTTTAACCAATACCTGACAGTGGACTCACCACCATGCCCTGCCCATGACAACGGTTTAACCAATACCTGACAGTGGACTCACCACCATGCCCTGCCCATGACAACGGTTTAACCAATACCTGACAGTGGACTCACCACCATGCCCTGCCCATGACAACGGTTTAACCAATACCTGACAGTGGACTCACCACCATGCCCTGCCCATGACAACGGTTTAACCAATACCTGACAGTGGACTCACTCAATCTATCATCACCCCCTGCAAATGACAATGGTTTAACCAATACCTGACAGTGGACTCACCACCATGCCCTGCCCATGACAATGGTTTAACCAATACCTGACAGTGGACTCACCAACATGCCCTGCCCATGACAACGGTTTAACCAATACCTGACAGTGGACTCACCACCATGCCCTGCCCATGACAACGGTTTAACCAATACCTGACAGTGGACTCACCACCATGCCCTGCCCATGACAACGTTTTAACCAATACCTGACAGTGGACTCACCACCATGCCCTGCCCATGACAACGGTTTAACCAATACCTGACAGTGGACTCACCACCATGCCCTGCCCATGACAACGGTTTAACCAATACCTGACAGTGGACTCACCACCATGCCCTGCCCATGACAACGGTTTAACCAATACCTGACAGTGGACTCACCACCATGACCTGCCCATGACAATGGTTTAACCAATACCTGACAGTGGACTCACTCAATCTATCATCACCCCCTGCAAATGACAATGGTTTAACCAATACCTGACAGTGGACTCACCACCATGCCCTGCCCATGACAACGGTTTAACCAATACCTGACAGTGGACTCACCACCATGCCCTGCCCATGACAACGGTTTAACCAATACCTGACAGTGGACTCACCACCATGCCCTGCCCATGACAACGGTTTAACCAATACATGACAGTGGACTCACCACCATGCCCTGCCCATGACAACGGTTTAACCAATACCTGACAGTGGACTCACCACCATGCCCTGCCCATGACAACGGTTTAACCAATACCTGACAGTGGACTCACTCAATCTATCATCACCCCCTGCAAATGACAATGGTTTAACCAATACCTGACAGTGGACTCACCACCATGCCCTGCCCATGACAACGGTTTAACCAATACCTGACAGTGGACTCACCACCATGCCCTGCCCATGACAACGGTTTAACCAATACCTGACAGTGGACTCACCACCATGCCCTGCCCATGACAACGGTTTAACCAATACCTGACAGTGGACTCACCACCATGCCCTGCCCATGACAACGGTTTAACCAATACCTGACAGTGGACTCACCACCATGCCCTGCCCATGACAACGGTTTAACCAATACCTGACAGTGGACTCACCACCATGCCCTGCCCATGACAACGGTTTAACCAATACCTGACAGTGGACTCACCACCATGCCCTGCCCATGACAACGGTTTAACCAATACCTGACAGTGGACTCACCACCATGCCCTGCCCATGACAACGGTTTAACCAATACCTGACAGTGGACTCTATCTATCACCACGCCCTGCCCATGACAACGGTTTAACGAATACCTGACAGTGGACTCACTCTATCAACACGCTCTGCCCATAACAATGGTTTAACCAATACCTGACAGCGGACTCACTCAATCTATCACCATGCCCTGCCCATGACAACGGTTTAACTAATACCTGACAGTGGACTCACTCTATCAACACGCTCTGCCCATAACAATGGTTTAACCAATACCTGACAGCGGACTCACTCAATCTATCACCATGCCCTGCCCATGACAACCGTTTAACCAATACCTGACAGTGGACTCACTCAATCTATCACCAAGCCCTGCCCATGACAACGGTTTAACCAATATCTGACAAAACAGTGCTAGCTTATTCACAAGATGATTTTACCAACTCTAAAATGACAACTAAAATAACTCTAAATCAAACCTACAATAACTAAACCACAACTATAACATCTATGAAATATTTGTTACTGTCTAATTGCTATTTAACCCTGTCACCATGAGAAGACCAAACCTAATCACTCTTGGTTGTGACACGGCCCCATAAATGCAGATATATTGTTGGTCTGCAGTGACCTGTTCTCGAAGTGTTAAATTCCACTGGTTCTGTGTGTGCCTCTGCAGAGTTTAACAGGTCAGGACATGAATGTAGCAAAAATAAAAGAATTTAGGAGGGTTCCTTATGACCCCAATGGCTTTTCAAAAGCCAAGTTGCTGTTAAATTTTCCTGTAACCCTCAGTGAGTGAGGTCACTGCATGAGCCAACCTATAAACAATTTTGTAATCTATTAGTGACCAGTGGAATATGGCTTTGTTTTGTCCAGAATTTTCTCCAGAAACGCCCATCAGGTTCATGACCAGCCCCTTCCTTTTTTCAAGCCTTCGCAGATTGAAAGGGTTAAAACACACAGTTCCAAACAAAATATTTAAAAAACTTTAAAAAAATCTATCAACAAACTAAAACAAATAATAACAGTACAAACTCAAGCAAACTTAACAAATAAGTTAGCAATCAATGCATCATATTTTTAAAAGAAAATTGGAACAAAACGTCTACATCAAATAATGTAAAAACAACTTAAAATGTATGCCTTTAAAACTGTCCTCAACAAACAAGTAAGAAATTCATTAACGACAATATAATTACAATTCTGAGGCAGTGTTAAAACAGAGGTACATATTATATATTCATTAAAAAAAAACATTTATGGTAACCATCCCCATACAAAACCCATACATGCACATAAAACTTGGACAGCTGCTATCTCTTGGGGCCCTCAGGTCGGCCCCTATCTTGTTGCGCGGCTGAGCTGGTCTCTATCACATTCTGCAAAGCATTGGGGGTAAGCCACTCTTTGGGTATCGCCCGTTCTATAAAAGGTATGCAGGAGCTGACGTAGGCCAAACGGTTGACCCAGCTTGGTAACTCCTTGCCACACAGGGTCTGGTGAAGATGAATTAATTAAAAAAAAAAATTAATAATCTTTTGTGGTAATGTAAAAGAGGAATGGTTCACGAAGCCTGGCAAACAATATATTTCTACAAAACTCCCTGTATGGGTTCCGTTATAGGGAAAACAAGAATAGATTCACTGCCTACCCAAAAGCATGTCGTAAGGCAAGGAACCAGCAGTCTGCACACAAATGAGTCAGATCTGTAAAACGGATTCACACGCAACACTCAGGTTTTGGAACAGGGCTGCAGTCCAGAAGTAGATGAACAGCCAGAACTTTCCGCCAGAGTTTACAGCTAGTGGACGCACAGAAGAATACGATTTCTACAAAATCATGTTGTGTCTGCAGGCAAATAAAATTATGCAGGACATGATTCTGCACCAAATTATCATGTATCGGTCGGTTTCCTTTTTCTTGGAGTCCATACCGTGCGGCATTGGTAGTCATGTCTATCCACAACCTTCGGTCTCGTGTAATTTTAATCAACTCTGACACAGATGATCCTTCATGCCATGATGTCAAACTGTCCCACATCTTTTCTCATGGTCTCCCACTACCTCTCCTCCCCTCCAACTTTCCTACTGTCATAATGTACTCATTTTCTCCTTCTTCTCACATGACAAAAGAATGCTTCTTACATGACCAAAGATTGCTTCTCACATGACCAAAGATTGCTTCTCACATGACCAAAGATTGCTTCTCACATGACCAAAGATTGCTTCTCACATGACCAAAGATTGCTTCTCACATGACCAAAGAATGCTTCTCACATGACCAAAGAATGCAGACTGTCTCTTTCTGATGTGGGCAACCACTTCTCAAGGTGACAAAATTAGACCTATGTAGGTTCCAGGACCCCATTGAATGTGGGGGGGGGGGGGGGGGGCAAGAACAGAACCACTGCCCCCTAACAAGCAGATTGTAAAAGGTGACTAATTAGGGGTGTTACTGTGAGGAACCAACAGTCGGCATACAAATAAGTCAGTTAGAAAGAAGAAGAAGACCTAGATGAGACTGATTGTGTCTTGAGACCACATGTGTGTTACAAGATGGCTAATTATCCCTTTCTGAGACCAGATGTCTTACAGTGTGGATGATCAGACCTACCTGAGCCCGGATGTATCTGTATCACAGAGGGTAGTCAGATCTATTTGATCCCGAATATCTGTATCAGCAAGGTAATTAGACCTATTTGATCCAGAATGTCTGTATCTGAGTAGGTAATTAGATCTATTTGAGACCAGAGGTGTCTATTTCAAAAATGGCCTAGAAATGTCAAAAACAAATATTTATTCAGAATGCATACCCTATGATTAATGCAAAGACTACAAAATACTGCATCCAGTCTCCCACAGCGCGTCGAGATTTAGTAAAAATGCAGCCAGACTAAACTACATCATCAGACTTTTCCCAGCACAACATCCTGGAGAAGGCAAGGAGAAGAACAAGAAAGAGATGCAAAGATAGTGTAGCTGGAATCTGGAAAAAGATGAACAAATCCAACACCCAAGCCACCTGAGAAGTGCAAGGCCAATACAGAAAACCACGACACTGGGCTACCACCTGGTACCTGTGAGCTGACAAAGGAAACATGGAGATTTACATATTTGCTGAAACTGGATAAGCTGAGATGAAAGACAGATTCCATAGCCTTGCTGTAACTAGCAATGTAAGGTGCTAACTGCCCTTTAAAGGGTGAGTGGTGGGAATAAACCCAAACATAAACATACCTGTGCAAGTGCTGCTGTAACTAGCAATATAAGGTGCTAACTGCCCTTTAAAGAGTGAGTGGTGGGAATAAACCCAAACATAAACATACCTGTGCAAGTGCTGCTGTAACTAGCAATATAAGGTGCTAACTGCCCTTTAAAGAGTGAGTGGTGGGAATAAACCCAAACATAAACATACCTGTGCAAGTGCTGCTGTAAAGTGATTGCAGTTTTTGTTGAGTAGATGGTACTGGTCACCTCGAAACTCCTTTCCGAGCTCTTCTGTAATTTTCCGAACATCGTCCAGAGCAAAATCTGTGTAGCCCAAACATATAGCCTCTCTGTGAGAAGTAGAAGAAAACAAATTGTTACCAAGTTCCGTGCAAGATTAACAAGGGAAACAAAATTTTACAACTGAAATGAGATTCTTGAGAAGGGCACTTTATATAACAAGGAGAGATAAGATCAGAAACGATGAAATCTGAAGTAAAATAGGGGTAGCGGCAGCCCTGGATTTTATTAGAAAACAACAGGTAAAATGGTTTTGCCATACAACATAGATGTCGGACAGTATACCACAGCAATGATGTAGAGACAAGGCAGGAAGCAAAAAAGAGGCAGACCAGCGAAAAAGAGGCAGACCATGCAAAATAAGGACAGAGGTAATGCAAACAAGCTGATCAAGATGAGATGAGATACAAGATTAACCATCATTATAGTCCTATAAATTATGTTGCTGAGTCTGCTGTCGACTGTCTGATCAACTCCTTCCACCTCTGTCTGTCAGATGCAATGGACTTGATGTTGGCACATTTAAGGCCTGCCCATTCAGCCAGATTCTTCTTCTTCTGTGTTCACCAGCTCTAGCAGAAAGTCCTGGTTGTATGTCCATTTGGACTTTGGCTTTGTGTTCAACCGCTAAAGAAGTGAGACTGACAGCACCCATAATGGCTACACCAGTGTTGCACCATTAACTGATTCTTCCTCTTCTTCGCATCACCAGGTGTAAATTCTGTCAGAAAGTTCTGGTTGTTTGTCCACTTCTGGAAATTGGTTTTGTTCTGCACGCACATTCATTTTACAGATCTGGATTATTTCTATGCAGGCTGTTGGTTTCTTTGCCTCTCAGGCAGATGCACTTTGATTTCAAAGAAAACAACTAATCATTTGCGTCTTGTGACATGCTTACTAGAGGGTAGTGGGTCTAGTCTGTTTACCCCAACATCGGGGTCATCACCTGACCACATCCCAAAAAGGTCTTGCTTCAAAGCTTAAGCGGGAAGAAAGTCTCTACAGAACTTCAATACAAAAGACCAAGTACCATTCAGGGATCGGACAACCTGAACACTAGTGCATTATACACAGGATTCCCAACGTTTCCATACACAAGACAAATAATCATTTCACCAATGCCACTGTAAGAACAACTCAGGCTATGCTTACACACATTCTTCAGTAGTACATGACACGCATAAATGTGTCTTCAACACAGCAGGCACGTCAAACATGCATTCTTAGCAAACATACCTGCATCCTGCCCAAAGGATACATAAACATACAGAATACATAAATTAGTTGTTGTGTGCAGCCCTCTCATGACCTCACAAATGTGACCCATATGGTCCTGGGGGACCCTCAGTTTGACCCGCCGGACGTAGAGCATATTAAATGAATAAAAACTGTTTATTGTTTCTCCCCCATGTATGAATTTTATGTGATCGCCTGTGGATCGGAAGGTCATGGGTTCGGGTCCAGATGGAACCTTGACTCTCAGGTCGACCCAGCTTTGAGTGGGTACCAGGTGCTGTCCTGGGAAGTAAAGGCAGCCAGCGTGATGTTGACCACATCACCCACCAAGTGCCGATTGGTCTATAAAAAATAGGTCTAGCCCTATGTGCATGGAAACAGGTAAAAAAGAAAAATGAATCTTACAAGATACCATGGACAGAAACAACTAAAAACTCATCCCCCAGAAGATTCACAAACAAACATCATACTTGAACTTAAACTGCTCCCCAAGGTCGTCTGCATCCCGAGGTTCAATCTCAAACACCCCAGACAGAGGCAGTGGGTGTCCGCCGTAGGCATATTCTGTGAACACACACAACAGTATTGAGTAATATATGTAATCTTATCATATATTTATATGTTAGTGGATAATGTACATTAACATACGCAATAAGATATATCTAACAATGTTGAATTAAGAGTCAACATCATAGCACCCGGGACACTCCCATAAGCGTTCTGTCCCCATCTTCAGAGTTCCAATTCCGATGGTACCAGTAAATGTCTGACTGACATCTGTCTCGCCTTTTCCTTGATTGTATCAGCCAGATCCCCTGGAAGCTCCCAACAGTGCCATTCTCCTCAGACTGTAATGATCGATTTGTGCCTCCAAACTGTTCCCTCGCATCCAAAGAGCATCTAGCAATGTAACATTAGAAAATACATAAATTCATAAACACAAAATGTATATACAGGTAAGCATGGTCTGGTAGTCCTAGTGTCAGCTTCATAGCAAACGGGTCACCCCATCTTTGCTCCGCTCCTGTGCCAACGAAAAAACACACAGAATGTTTATCACAGTCCCTTGTGGAAAGATTGACATCAGACTGCTGTCTCAGCATATCTAGCATACACTCGCATTAAAGCATGCGGTAGCCATCCGAAGTGCTAACACAAACAGTCCCACTTTAGAAATGCAGTTCATTATTGATGATAGCAGAAGTCGCCCACGCGATCAATTTTAATCACATACGAGCACCACCAACATTGCACGACAGGCATCGCCCCATTTTCTGAATCTACAATTCACACCACCACATTGGTCACAGTCGAAAAAACATTCCAAATTAATCTGAAGCTCACAGTGTCACGCCATGCATTCAACTCAGAAGCTGGGCGACGAAACTATATCCAGTCTACAAATGGAGCAAAAATGCATCAGCCACCGTCCGGCAGAAGCAAAATATTTGCCTCTGCTTCGAACAGTGCCGCTGCCTAGCGTCCATTTTGACTGGAATATACAGGTAAGTGCATGGTATATGCAGTTACTGTATCAGTTGTCATGTAATATTATGATAAATGTTGTCCTGTTATCTTATAACATAAGTAAGTGTATGATATATATATTACTATTTCTGTCGGTACTTCGCATTTTTTTTTCAGGAGAGAGTATCATATTGTGCTACAGTGAATGGTGGGAATCCCAGCTAACTTCTTATTCCGAATTCATCCTCAAAAGGGCAGTAACTATGCTTTGATATGGCTGCCAGCTAGACTGTGATATCAGTTGATCTTTTGGACCAACACATCTGATTTCAGCAACCTGCCAGTTAGCTGCCTTTTACAACATGACTGTAAGGAGGACAGTGGCCCTGCTCTACTTTTTTTGTACCCCCTGCCACAAATGAAGATCCAGGACCCACACGGATAGAGACAAGCTGAAATGACCCAGACAGAGTACAAACACTCACCTGTGCCGTACACCTGTACACCTGAGTGAAAGACTCCTATTCCTAGGGAGGATGTGTACTCATTGATCCAATACTGTGGAAAGTGACAAGTTTGGATTACAGTGATGTAGAGTTGAGCTGAGTCAAGAACTGACATCACAGAACTCAGGGCATTCCCATGCATGGTCTGTCCTCATCTTCAGCTGCCAGCGCAGAGTTAAAAGTGAATCATAAATGATGTAATAAGTGGTCAACTGGGTAGTGCACTGGCTGACTAATGCTGTGGTCTTGTTCAAACATGGTTAAAGGAACTGTTTCCAAGTACAACGGGCTGTGGTTTAGATATTCTTCTTTATGTTCATCAACTGTAAACTCCAGCAGAAAGTTCTGGTTGTTTGCTAAGTTATGGACTTCAGTTCTGCTATAAAACTTGAGTGTCACGTGCACATCAGTTTTACAGATCTGGCTTATTTATTTGCAGACTGCTGGTTCCTTGTCTCTCAGGCACATGCACTCAAATTTTTAAGGTAGCCACAATTAGTCGACTCTTACAACATGCTTACTAGGGACGCAGTGGGTCAATACCTCACAATGGGGCCCCGGAACCCACACCAAAAGGCTTGGATATGAATGAGTTAGTTAGTTGAATATCCTTTATATGACTTTGCAGAACCAACCCAGCATTTTTTGGCTGCTTGTGATTTCCCGAGAAAATTCTACGTTCAGTAGTTTGCCACTGCTTTTTGAACAGCCGGCTCCTAATACTGAAACCAACCTAGGCGATCTGCTGCCAAATCGCCTGCAGCTGGGATTTAACACGGCACCATGGCATTACGAAGTGCTTTCACAATGTCTAACTCATAGACAGTGAAAAGTACAGAGAGACAACATTGTGGAGAGAGTGCAAAGGCAAGTACAGGGAGACAACATTGTGGAGAGAGTGCAAAGACAAGTACAGAGTGACAACATTGTGGAGAGAGTGCAAAGACACGTACAGAGAGACAACATTGTGGAGAGAGTACAAAGACAAGTACAGAGAGACAACATTGTGGAGAGAGAACAAAGACAAGTACAGAGAGACAACATTGTGGAGAGAGAACAAAGACAAGTACAGAGAGACAACATTGTGGAGAGAGTGCAAAGACAAGTACAGAGCGACAACATTGTGGAGAGAGAACAAAGACAAGTACAGAGCAACAACATTGTGGAGAGAGAACAAAGACAAGTACAGAGCAACAACATTGTGGAGAGAGAACAAAGACAAGTACAGAGCAACAACATTGTGGAGAGAGTGCAAAGACAAGTACAGAGAGACAACATTGTGGAGAGAGTGCAAAGACAAGTACAGAGTGACAACATTGTGGAGAGAGTGCAAAGACACGTACAGAGAGACAACATTGTGGAGAGAGTACGAAGACAAGTACAGAGAGACAACATTGTGGAGAGAGTACAAAGACAAGTACAGAGAGACAACATTGTGGAGAGAGTACAAAGACAAGTACAGAGAGACAACATTGTGGAGAGAGTGCAAAGACAAGTACAGAGAGACAACATTGTTGAGAGAGTGCAAAGAAAAGTACAGAGCGACAACATTGTGGAGAGAGAACAAAGACAAGTACAGTGACAACATTGTGGAGAGAGTACAAAGACAAGTACAGAGAGACAACATTGTGGAGAGAGTACAAAGACAAGTACAGAGAGACAACATTGTGGAGAGAGTGCAAAGACAAGTACAGAGCGACAACATTGTGGAGAGAGAACAAAGACAAGTACAGAGCAACAACATTGTGGAGAGAGAACAAAGACAAGTACAGAGTGACAACATTGTGGAGAGAGTGCAAAGACAAGTACAGAGCGACAACATTGTGGAGAGAGTGCAAAGACAAGTACAGAGAGACAACATTGTGGAGAGAGTGCAAAAGCAAGTACAGAGAGACAACATTGTGGAGAGAGTGCAAAGACAAGTACAGAGTGACAACATTGTGGAGAGAGTGCAAAGACAAGTAAAAGACCCATTTCATGCCAGTGGAAAATCAGGCATGTGGTGCTAAATTTAAATCTTTGTAGACCAATCAGCACTCTGTGGATGATGTGGTCAACAACACGCCGGCCACCTTTACTTTCCGAAATATGGCCTGGTACCCATTTTCGGCTGGGTCAGCAAATGTGACTTAGGTGTTGCGAACGTGCTTCATAGTCCCAAGATGCCACATTTGATTCAAGCTGCAGACGATTTGTCAGCAGACCCCCTCGTGTTGGTTTCGACAGTGGTGTCAAGATCCGACTATCCAGAAAGCAATGGCAAACTACCTAATGCAAAACTGACTAGTAAAACCACAAACAGCCAAAACATGCAGGGGTTTAATCCTGCAATGAATTTGTGTTCTAACTTACCTTTGCTGGGGTGGCACTGAGTTAAAAATAAAAAAGGCTTTTGAGCCCACATGATGGTGTGAAGAAGCGTTAGCAGTTTTCTCTAACAAGCCAAGGGCGAGTGAGTGGTCTCGAGGCATGGTGTCTGCCTCGAGTGCTAGAGGTTCCGGTTCAATCCCCGGTAAGAGCTGGAATTTTTTTACTAGTAATTCCCCCTGGTCTCTGGTTAGTGAGATTGTTTGTTGCACACGTAAAAAATCCCTTGGTAGTTGGAAAACAAAAAGAGTAACCTAAAGGCGACGCCCTGGCAAAATTTTGAGTTAAAAATCTACCCAAAGTATTTCAGGATCCTCGTGGGTGCAACAGAGCCTGTGCACTGTGCTGAGCTTCTTTGGACTGAGTCTTGAGTTAGAAGATGAACGGAGCACTTTATGGGTTACTACCCGTGTGCCATGATGCTGATCTGTTGTTCAAACTTCAAATAAGCCACACACAGAAACTCCCACATGAAATATACTAGCTGGAATTTATGCTGATTATCACTTATCTCAAAAGAATGGGTCCTTTACTCACCTCAGGCCCAGCATTTGGCAAAATTCAAGCATCTCAGGCCCAGCATTTGGCAACATTCAATCATCTCAGGCCCAATCTAAGACAACATTCAATCATCTCAGGCCAAGTCTAAAGCAACATTCACTCATCTCAGGCCAAGTCTAAGGCAACATTTACTCATCTCAGGCCAAGTCTAAGGCAACATTTACTCATCTCAGGCCAAGTCTAAGACAACATTCCCTGATCTCAGGCCAAGTCTAAGGCAACATTCCCTGATCTCAGGCCAAGTCTAAGGCAACATTCACTCCTCTCAGGCCAAGTCTAAGGCAACATTTACTCATCTCAGGCCAAGTCTAAGCAACATTTACTCATCTCAGGCCAAGTCTAAGACAACATTCACTCATCTCAGGCCAAGTCTAAGACAACATTCCCTGATCTCAGGCCGTCTAAGGCAACATTCACTCATCTCAGGCCAAGTCTAAGGCAACATTTACTCATCTCAGGCCAAGTCTAAGGCAACATTCCCTGATCTCAGGCCAAGTCTAAGACAACATTCCCTGATCTCAGGCCAAGTCTAAGGCAACATTCACTCATCTCAGGCCAAGTCTAAGACAACATTCCCTGATCTCAGGCCAAGTCTAAGGCAACATTCACTCATCTCAGGCCAAGTCTAAGGCAACATTCACTCCTCTCAGGCCAAGTCTAAGACAACATTCCCTGATCTCAGGCCAAGTCTAAGGCAACATTCACTCATCTCAGGCCAAGTCTAAGACAACATTCACTCCTCTCAGGCCAAGTCTAAGACAACATTCACTCATCTCAGGCCAAGTCTAAGGCAACATTTACTCATCTCAGGCCAAGTCTAAGGCAACATTTACTCATCTCAGGCCAAGTCTAAGGCAACATTTACTCATCTCAGGCCAAGTCTAAGGCAACATTTACTCATCTCAGGCCAAGTCTAAGGCAACATTTACTCATCTCAGGCCAAGTCTAAGGCAACATTTACTCATCTCAGGCCAAGTCTAAGGCAACATTTACTCATCTCAGGCCAAGTCTAAGACAACATTCACTCCTCTCAGGCCAAGTCTAAGGCAACATTTACTCATCTCAGGCCAAGTCTAAGACAACATTCACTCCTCTCAGGCCAAGTCTAAGACAACATTCACTCCTCTCAGGCCAAGTCTAAGGCAACATTTACTCATCTCAGGCCAAGTCTAAGGCAACATTCACTCCTCTCAGGCCAAGTCTAAGACAACATTTACTCATCTCAGGCCAAGTCTAAGACAACATTCACTCCTCTCAGGCCGTCTAAGGCAACATTTACTCATCTCAGGCCAAGTCTAAGACAACATTCACTCCTCTCAGGCCAAGTCTAAGGCAACATTTACTCATCTCAGGCCAAGTCTAAGACAACATTCACTCCTCTCAGGCCAAGTCTAAGACAACATTCCCTGATCTCAGGCCAAGTCTAAGGCAACATTCACTCCTCTCAGGCCAAGTCTAAGGCAACATTTACTCATCTCAGGCCAAGTCTAAGACAACATTCACTCCTCTCAGGCCAAGTCTAAGGCAACATTTACTCATCTCAGGCCAAGTCTAAGGCAACATTTACTCATCTCAGGCCAAGTCTAAGACAACATTCACTCATCTCAGGCCAAGTCTAAGACAACATTCACTCCTCTCAGGCCAAGTCTAAGGCAACATTTACTCATCTCAGGCCAAGTCTAAGGCAACATTTACTCATCTCAGGCCAAGTCTAAGGCAACATTTACTCATCTCAGGCCAAGTCTAAGACAACATTCACTCCTCTCAGGCCAAGTCTAAGGCAACATTTACTCATCTCAGGCCAAGTCTAAGGCAACATTTACTCATCTCAGGCCAAGTCTAAGACAACATTCACTCATCTCAGGCCAAGTCTAAGACAACATTCACTCCTCTCAGGCCAAGTCTAAGGCAACATTTACTCATCTCAGGCCAAGTCTAAGGCAACATTTACTCATCTCAGGCCAAGTCTAAGGCAACATTTACTTATCTCAGGCCAAGTCTAAGACAACATTCACTCCTCTCAGGCCAAGTCTAAGGCAACATTTACTCATCTCAGGCCAAGTCTAAGGCAACATTTACTCATCTCAGGCCAAGTCTAAGGCAACATTCACTCCTCTCAGGCCAAGTCTAAGACAACATTCCCTGATCTCAGGCCAAGTCTAAGACAACATTCACTCCTCTCAGGCCAAGTCTAAGGCAACATTTACTCATCTCAGGCCAAGTCTAAGACAACATTCACTCATCTCAGGCCAAGTCTAAGACAACATTCACTCCTCTCAGGCCAAGTCTAAGGCAACATTCCCTGATCTCAGGCCAAGTCTAAGACAACATTCACTCCTCTCAGGCCAAGTCTAAGGCAACATTTACTCATCTCAGGCCAAGTCTAAGACAACATTCCCTGATCTCAGGCCAAGTCTAAGACAACATTCACTCCTCTCAGGCCAAGTCTAAGGCAACATTTACTCATCTCAGGCCAAGTCTAAGACAACATTTACTCATCTCAGGCCAAGTCTAAGACAACATTCACTCATCTCAGGCCAAGTCTAAGACAACATTCACTCCTCTCAGGCCAAGTCTAAGGCAACATTCACTCCTCTCAGGCCAAGTCTAAGACAACATTTACTCATCTCAGGCCAAGTCTAAGGCAACATTCACTCCTCTCTGGCCAAGTCTAAGGCAACATTCCCTGATCTCAGGCCGTCTAAGGCAACATTCACTCCTCTCAGGCCAAGTCTAAGGAAACATTCACTCCTCTCAGGCCAAGTCTAAGGCAACATTCACTCCTCTCAGGCCAAGTCTAAGGCAACATTCATTCATCTCAGGCCAAGTCTAAAGCAACATTCACTCATCTCAGGCTAAGTCTAAGGCAACATTCCCTGATCTCAGGCCGTCTAAGACAACATTCACTCCTCTCAGGCCAAGTCTAAGGCAACATTCACTCCTCTCAGGCCAAGTCTAAGGCAACCTTGTCTCTCGTTAGGTTTTACAATTAATGACATCAACTATAGCACACACTTATTTTCTATAAGACTGGAACTCACCATGTCATACACATTAAGAATGACCGGCTCCTGAGCCATGGCTGGAGCAAACAAGTCAACCAAATCACAACGCGGCGGTGACAGAAAGGGCAGAATTTCTCCTGGGACAGCTAAACTGCCACACACTCAAACTATACAAATGCTGTTTGTACAAGCAAACATCGTCGGGCTTAAACAAGAAAACATTCAATTAATGTTAAAAAAGATGCAAATGTTACTAAATATAGTAACATGTTTACTATTTTTAAGTTTCAGAGCAGCTCTTTGGCTTAAAGATGAGTGAAACTGTTTCAAAATGGGCTATCTTCCAAATAACGGTCCCAAATTATCGAGGCGTGGGATACCCTCGGCGGTGGTGGAAGTGTGCAATTTAAGTCGCCAGAAGTGCGCAACTGACACGTGACTGAGGTCCTGTTAGGTTATATTTTCTGCCTCGATAATTTGGGACCGTTATTTGGAAGATAGCCTCAAAATGTAATCCTCGACATAACAAGTTTTAATTTAGATGGCAAATGGTTTAGAAAAGATCATTTTTGCGGCTTTTAGACAGTGGACAAAATATCTGTGTTTTGCTATGTTACAAGTATGATGTATTTTGGTATTTTCAGTTAGTGTTGTCAAATATAATAATAATAATTTGTACGCCACAAGGCGTATTTCACTATTTGGTAAAGAAAGATTCAAAGTACATTTATTTACTGTTACTTTACGTTCATTCAACACCATTCTTATCTGAGAGCAGTTTGGTTAAGGATATAAATAACCAGTTAGTTACATGAGTATTTTGCTTGATATTTTACACCAGGCAGGACATCTTTTATTTTTTTCTCACATAAAAATTAATAATAAAAACTTAAAACTAACAGTACCAGTCTTAAGTCTACACAAGTCGCTAGCTGGCTTCATGTCTTACCTGCTTAGGTATTGTGGGGTTATATTATTCATAAACAAAATTGATGAAAATTGTAAGCTAGAATTGAAAACAAGTGAGATAAACAGGAACATTCCTCATGAAGAAAATACCTGGGAGTAAATCAGGCAGGAAACAGACGACAAACTGTTGAGCTCTTCATCACTGAAACATGAGTCATGGCAAAACACCAACGCCGAGACATTTAAGAGGAACAAATTATTTTGTGTGGGCATGATAAGAATGTTTGTCTTAAATATACAATATTTTAATTTGTAATAAATTATATAATGACATTGTATGATATAGATATTAATTAAAAGAATGTTTTATTTCTTAAAAATTTATGAATTCACATTTGTGCTCAATTATTTTTGCAGTATAAAAAAATGGCCAGCGATGATGACGTCAGAATGGTCATGGGATGTGGAAGTTCCTTTGCTTGAATTGGATATTCAAGTGAAGCCAGCGCACTTCTGGTAACCCCATGGGTGCTCACTCTTCATAGGGGGGGGGGGGAGGAGCGGGGGCAGGGTGTACCGTAACTTAACACAACCCACCTCGGTGCAAAAAAAAAAAAAACGCTCTGACGCAAAGAAAACAAGAAAAGAAAAAGCGAAAACAAAAAATGGAGGGAGGAGGGTGTCTTGTCTCCTTACACAAATTATTGGGCTGCTTCGAATTCCTCCCGACTTCCTACTTTTTCCGGGTAATGAGGAGCGAGGGTGGGGGGGGGGGGTCCCTCAGTTTTATTATTAAATATCTTCCTGTTACTCTGGCAGCCCTTAGCACTCAGGAGCTGTAGTAAAGGCACTAATGCTTGACACTAGCTAGACATATCGCATATCGCAATGAATGGGTGTCCTTTGGAGGGGGGGGGGGGGGGGGGGTTTAAAAAAAATGAGTTGCAAACCCTTCGGCTCGGTACTATGGATATCGCAACGCTTCGGCCTTGATTCCATGATAGATACAGTGTTTACGCGTGCGTGTACAAGCGTGCGTGTGTCTGAGTGCGTACTGGCGTGCACGCTTGAGTGAGGAGTGCGTGTATGAAGGAATAGACCTAAGAACTTGGCGACGACAGACGGGTATGACTGGTGGGAGAAAGGAAGGAAAGGGAAGGCAAAGAGATAAAGCTGGATGTGTCGGCATATTGATGAGGTGAGGTAAGAGCGTTGACTTGATCCGTGATTAAGGTGATCGTGTGGGGTGATGAAATATGACCGCTTATGTTTATCGGCAAGGAACACGATGAAGAGAAAGCCGACGTGGTGTATGGCTTTAAACCCACGCCTGTGGATCTGAAAGTCGTGGGTTGAAATCTAACAGGAGATTAACATTGTTTTTCAAAAATGACCTTGGCTCCTAGGTCGACCCAGCCTTAAATGAGTACCAGGTACATTCCTGGGAAGTAAAGGCGGTCGACGTGATGTTGACCATCCTCCCCACTGAGTGCTAATTGGTCTGAAGATATGGGTTTAGTGTTATATACCCAACACGGCTACGGGTGTTTTTACACAAGGAAGATGCTTGCTGTACCCCACCAGGACATTACACAAGCGATAAACACCCGGTGACACAAAGTGCCACCATGCGGATGAGGATCCCCAGTGGAGAGGTCCCAGAAACCCCTTTCAGCCGTTGTGGCCACAATTGTAGCCCAGCTATATTCAGGGCCCTCGAAAAAAAGCCAGAGCGTGGCTTCAAATAACGAAACATTGCATCCCACAAGGGGACGACGTGTAAGGAAGATGAGAATGATGATGATAGCTACCTTGATCCGCCATAACAATCCTTCCCGCCACACCATTTATTCTCTTACGCCGAACCAGAGTGACACTACAACTGCCCCACAATCTCAATACCTTGCGTGTGCTCTGCCTTCTCTCCCACAACAAGTACCCACCACACGTCCCCCAACAAACACGTGTGTGATTGGCAACTCCGTGCATCTCACGTATCGATCTTTCTGGTAGGAATCAGGCGCGCGCGTGTGTCTGCCAATTCGAACGCCCGTGCGACAGTCAATGACAATAGGCAGGGCGATACACGAACTGAAGCAAGCTTCTGTGTTCTTTGGAAAAAATCATTATCGTTTTCAGCGTCACTATGGCCTGTTGCCTGTTATTCTTGCATGATTACCGCGCAGGACAAGGGATCTGAAAGTGGTTCTATTTCTTATTTGCGCTAATCAATATGGCAGTGAGAGTTGTGAGTTATGTTTTTTTCCGGTGGTATTTTCAGTTTCAAGTTTGACCGTAAGTAATTTATACGCTAGATATCTTCTTGTTCTTTCCTGTTTGTATTGTTTTTGCTCGATTCTATCTTATCTATCTAACAATTTTTCTACCTAATACATA
>CAJHNH020002557.1:895000-897500 GCA_905116865.2 Candidula unifasciata
CAACATTCACTGATCTTAAGTTCAGGCACTGAAATAATACCAGCAAGAACATTACGTAAAGTTGCAAACACCGGACAAGAAACTGTTGATTATTTGATCATCATTTGGATACATGCCTTAAATGGGTACAGGGTAAAAGTCATGGGAAATAAATGCGGCCGACGTGATACTGATCACATCAGCCACAAAGTACAGACTGGTCTATACAATTTAAGTCGTGCCCTATACGCCCTATACGTCTCAAGACGTGGAAAAAGGCCCCTAACTTTTGTGATAATCTTTCATTCTTGGCAGAAACCACATCTCGGCTGCAACTCGTTACAGCTTGAATTGCAACAGACATTCGACACACAGATGATAACGAATTGGCCCCGCGCAGAATGAATTAACAAACAACAAACACAACAAATACTATGACCTATTTCTGCGATGGTGCTAGTTTTAAACTGCCAGCACACTCGTTCTTGTTAATCTTTTCTTGTTTCTCTTCGCATCGTCGTACACGTTCTCTGTGCCCGGGTGTGTGTGTGCCGCTGAAGGGAGGTTATCCCTTCCCGATGTTTGTGTGTGAGGTCGACTGTTGCGTGTGTTTGTGCTCACCGCATTGCTACCTAACCGTGTTTTCGTTTTCGTCAACGAAAACATCCGGCCATTTCGTGGGGGTATGTGATGTGTTCGTTCCTCGATGAATTAATGTTCACAAAGAGGATTCCCTAAGTACAGTTCCAAGTGTGTTCGTGTGATCTACTGTGTTTACTAAAGATCGGCACTTCGACCTGTTTGTCACTGGATTACATACCAGTGTTGGAAACATGGATTAGATGTTGTTTCTTAGGTATGTTTTGTTGTTGTAAAATACTGTTATGTAAGCAATTTAAACCAAACTAATGTAACCAGCAGAAATGAGAATATTTTAAAATATCACCACTATCCTACTGCCGCGTCGTTATGCTTCACACATTGGTCGTAGTCTAGTCCTTAATTTCGCTCTTTCTTGTGCAATCACTTCGATGTGAATAATTATTATAGATAAAATTCCTTCCAGCACCGATGATCTCTCTCTCTCTCTCTCTCTCTCTCTCTCTCTCTCTCTCTCTCTCTCTCTCTCTCTCTCTCTCTCTCTCTCTCTCTCAGCAACGTTCCTTTTATGGATTTTCTTGGATGTTCTCGTTTCCTCAGTCAGTTATTTCCCATTTCAATACCTGTTCAGTGATTCTATTTCTATTTCTCCTCATGTTATACCAAATTTATTTCAAGTTATAAGTAATTATTCTTATTCTTTTGCGTTACATCGTTGTGTTAAGGTGCCAGGTTTAATTCCCTGCACGGTAACTATAGATTTAGATTTCTATGTTGTCTAGTGTGTTCTTCTATCTTTCTATTTCTTTCTATGAGTGCCGATCATTTCACTTTCTGTTACTTGATTAATTCATATTATTTATAGGTTTACAGCTAGACTGTGATTTCTGCGGATTTCGGCTCAACATCCGGTTCTTTTCTTTTAATTCACCATATCTCGGGGACTCCGAGGTTTCATGGGGAGTTCCCTGGAAAGTCCAATAGTATAAGAGTGTTAAGGTGTGAATTGAACACCAACACTAACACTAACCCCCCCCCCCCCCCCCCCCCCCCCCTTTCCACCTCATAATATTGGACTTTTCTGGGAGCACTCAACGAATTTTCAGAGTTCCCGAGATGAGGTGAACTAAAAGAAAAGTACTTAACATCCGATTTCAGAAAACTTCTAATAAGTCACCTTTAAAACATGGTTGTTAGGGGAACTAAGCACTTATGGGTGTACCCGTGTGCCATGATGTTGATCCGTTATTCAAACCTTAATACCTGTCTCCACCTTTCTCAACATGCTCCGTGAGTGGGTAACTCTTCAATTTAGGAGAATAAAAAAGAATAAGCATTACTATCATCATCATGATAGGTTTGACAAGAATAAGCAAGACTACGACACAGTGGGTAGAACAAGAGAGCATAAATAAGATTCGAAATTCCTCAGCACCCCCACCTTCTTTCCACACCCGAGTAAAATAAACGTATGATGTCATCAAGAAGAAGAACTTTCGTTCGCTTGCGCGTTTAGTTATGTGACACTAATCTGGCGGGCACGCACAGCTGGTACCTGTGTGTTTGAGTGGATCGATAGCCAAGTGGTCGGCTGGGCATTAAATGTTTTGGTACGGTGCTATGATCCATGTGAATCTGAAGAAATCTGTGTTTTATCTATGGCTAACAAACGGTAGATAGCATCATGTAATCAGGCAACCGCAGTTTCCACATCGCCGCAAACAGGCCACCCTAAAGTTGCTTTCTATTCCTGTGCCAACGAAAACCACACAGAATACCGTTCACTATCCGAAGTGAACCAGTTTATACATACTGTAGTCTTGGCATAGCCAACAGCAAGCACACGCATTAGATGCATAAGGCAGTCGTCAGATGTGCAAATACAAATAGCCCGACACAAGAAAGCAGCTCATCACCAATG
>CAJHNH020002557.1:900000-967500 GCA_905116865.2 Candidula unifasciata
ACTTCCCTTCATACAGCGCACCATTGGTAATTATAGGCAGAAGTAGCAGAGCTCAAAAACAAGATGGAGACGAATGATGGAAAACAAACCGAGTGCGGCATCTCTGACATGGAAAACTGCACTGAAGATTGGACAGGACAGGAAAGCATGGAAAGTCCTCTCTGAAGCCTCATGTGCCACTAGGCATACAGAGAACCGATGACTGATGATGAATGACAGTTTTAGGCATATATTTGTACCTGTAGCACAGTTAGTTCCCCTTGGTGTGTTCACTCCTCATCCAAACTATCTTTCTTCGTCACTGCTCCGTGTGTACCATCAAATGTCCCATGAACTCGCGGTCTTTTCCTCAATCCCGTTTGATCCTGTGCAATCGTTTTGACATCATATTTGAAATGCAGTCCAGCAACTTTGGCCTCCCTCATCAACGTCCGTTTTAGGGTTTCTTTTATACGTCCTCACTTCCTCGGTTCTTTCTGTCTTAACATTTTATTGCCAGTTTGGTGATCAGCGACCATCCTTTGTACCCCACACCACTTGATTAATTTATTTACTGGAACGACCTCCTTTTCTGTAAATTTCTGTAGAAAAAAAGACAACTTTGTATGGTGGGCGAGCTAACCCTCCTCCTTTCTCAGTCGGGCTTCGGACCGGCAGTAGGAAGATTAGTCATTAGTAAAGTAAGTAAAGGACCCTTTTCCACGCCTTTCAAGCGTCTTGGGTATATAGGGCTAGACCTATATTTCATACACCAACGGCACAAGATGGGTGATGTGGCCAGCATCACGCTGACCGCCTTTTTACTCCGAATTTTTATTTTGTATATTTTTAGTTACCAAACAGTGTGATATGCTTTTTGTGGTAATACTTTAAATCATGGATGGGCATATATTGTTCCGAGGCCATGCACTGGCCAGCCAAGAAATGTTTGTTTTAAGTTACTAAATAATATGCAAATAATCAGCTTGAGTAGACACATTAGGAATATATAGAAGTGTTTAGTTGGTGAATGTATGTGGACAGAAGCGTCGCGAAGGATTATAATCTTATATTAGGCAACAAAAATGTGTCACGAGGAAATATGGGTGTTATATTTATAACAGATTGTGTGTGTGTGTGTGTGTGTGCGTATTGCCCGCGTAAATGGTAATTTTAAAATGTGGCCCGCTGAAACACACAGACACACACAAAGGTTGCCCACTCCTGCTTTAAATTAAAGGCTCTTTACTCCTCGTTCTTCTGTGATCTCGTACACAAGCAATTTATGACTAAAGTGTTACTTCAGTGTTACACAACAGTGTCATATTGGTGTCTATTCAGATAAAGGCATGTTTTCTTCTGGGGCCGCGTTAGCGCAGTCGTTAATAGGTTGGCTTTAAAATCCAACTGCGATTCGCTGCAGCCGCGGTCGGTGTTCGAAACCCGGCGGCTCCCGGGGTTCACCCAGCCTCTAGGAAATGGGTACCAGAGTTGACACTCTGTGGTAAATGGAGGAACGTCGCTGTAGCTACAGAGTTACGTGCGAACGGCTACTCAGGCGGACGGTTCTTATCAGCTGTTCGTACTGTTGGTTTATAACCGTGTGCAATGACGCTGGTTCACATCTCCCGACTTTACCTTTACCTTTTTTCTTTTATCGTATCTTGGGGACTCAGAGATTTCGTAGGGAATTACCGGAAAAGTCGTACGGGGAGAGGGGCGGGTGAAAGTAGGTTAGATTAGTATTAGTAGAGGTTCATATCACACTATAACACCATTGTATTAATGGACTTCGCCGGAAATTCCAAAACGAAATCTCTGAATCCACAAGATATGGTTAAATAACAGAAAAGAACCAACAGGTTGCTGACTGGTCTATAGAAATGGGAGCTGTAGCACCATATGCCCCGTGTCCCTAAGGCGCAAGAAGGGCCCTTTACTTAGACAGTTTCTTCTGTCTGTTCGTCAGTCTGTCCATCTTCCTTCCGTCCTTCTTCTTCTTCTTTTTTTTTCCCGCCCTTCTCTTCCTCATATGTCTCCTTCTTCTTCTTTTTCTTCTTCTTTTTCTTCTTCATTTTCTTCTTAATTTTCTTCTACTTCTACTTCTTCTTCTTCTTCTTCTTCTTCTTCTTCTTCTTCTTCTTCTTCTTCTTCTTCTTCTTCTTCTTCTTCTTCTTCTTCTTCTTCTTCTTCTTCTTCTTCTTCTTCTTTTTAACCGTCTGTAACCACTAGCAGAAAGTTCTAGTTGTTTGTCTCTCCAGGACTTTGGACTTGATCCAGAACTAGAGATTTGCGTGCACACCCTTTGACTGTTGTTTGTTACCCCTTAGGCACATGCACTCTGACTTTAAAGGAAACATCCTTAATTAATCACCCCCTACGACATGCTTGTTAGGGGGCAGTATGTCTATTCTTTGTTCTCCAAAACAAAATCCCCGGAACCCACACGGGGACTTGGGTACACAGTTTGAGAATCACTGGTTAAAATGTGACAGTTGATTGACATCTACAGATTGATAGCTTTCCCTGTAAGGCTGTATCCGTCTAACTAAGACATAACCAGAGGCCCGTTGATCTCAAATTGATCAGTGGTTAATATTAAGGTTAACACATTAATTCTCATTTTAATGCTTAGTTATTCTTCATTGCGTTGAGTGTTGTATGCTCAGGTCAGATCGCCAGATGGGCTGTCTCTATGAATTCGCATGCCAGCTGCAGGTCCTCCATGGTTCCCCATAGCTTGCTCTGCACACCGAGCTCTTGAGGCCAGGTTTCTTTTCGTAGTTGAAAGTATAGGAGGCAGGCCTGCAGAATGTGTTCAGTTGTTTGTGGTCCTGTCTGACATGCGTGTAGTAGCTGAGCCTACAGAGTCCTGTTATTCTTCTAGATATACCTGGACAATGTTACGTGTAAGACTTGTTCTTCGTGGCATTCAACAAAGCAAGTGAGGCGGCTGGCCAACCAGATAAGAACGCAAGGCTCTCTTGTGGGTGACCAGGATTTGAATCCTCGGTAGGGTGAGGAATTTTTTTTTCTTTCTGTCAGGGGCACAAACAAAATCCTAAACTGCGCGGTCCGTGGCGACAGCCATGAGATCTTCAGGCTTAAGGACCCCTCCAACCCCCCCCCCCCCCCCTTTTTCCCTACATCACGAAAGTGGTAATTATAGGATGCAATGGCAGTGTGTTATTTAAATCAAACATGTGAGCTATATATATATATATATATATATATATATATATATATATATATATATATATATATATATATATGTGTGTGTGTGTGTGTGTGTGTGTGTGTGTAAACATTAAAGGCTGTCCTCCGAGTAACGGTCCTAAATTATCGAGGTGGAAAATATTCTCTAACAGGGCCTCAGTCACGTGACAATTGCGCACTTACGTCGTCTTAAATTGCGACTTCCGCCACGGCCGAGAGTATCCCCCAGGCCGCTCAAGCGGCGTCGATTGAAGCTAAACTAGATGGATGGGACTCACGAGCAGCAGCTACCTTATCTCCTGCAGCTTCCTTCATTTTATTTGTTCATGAGTCCTAGCCATTTAGTTTAGCCCCAATCCACACCGCGTGAGCGGCGTGGGGGACACACTCGGCGGTGCCGGAAGTTCGCAGTTCGGCGGTGGCGTTATAGTCCCCGGAAGTGCGCAATTGACACGTGACTTAGGCCCTGTTAGGGTATATTTTCCGCCTGGATAATTTACGACCGTTATTTGGAGGATAGCCACAATAAATAACGTGCGGCATCTCCCCTGTACTGCAGTATGCATTGAATTTTACATGTAAATGTTAACATCACACAGATCCCGCCGCTGGCTTCACAGTTATCTTAATAGTTTCCTTTCTAAAGGCCGAGTTTCTATTTTCATACTTATGATTCGGTGTTTGTAAACATAAGTAACGTAAAATTTGCCTAGAAAAACCGCAGCAGCCAAAAAATGCTGGGGTTGGTTCTGCAACGTCCTGTAAAGAAAAAAATTTTAGTCAGTGATTATGTCAGCGTCGATGGCTCAGGCGTTGCAAAAGACGCGTCGTAATTCCAGGGCGCGGGTTCTATCTAAGCTGCGGGAGATTTGGCAGCTGATCGTCTTGCGTTCGTTGCGACGGTTTTATAAAAAATCAACCTTCCTGTAAGCAATGGCAAACTACTGAACGTAAATTAGCCTGATGAAATCATCACAAACAACAAACACATATACAGACTCACACACACAATTTCTGAGTCCTGGCCCCTATGTTTGAAGAACAAAGAATAGACCAACTGCCTTTCTAGTAAGCATGTCGTACAAGGCTACTAATTATGTTCGTTTCCTTTAAAGTCGGAGTGCATTTACCTGAGACGCGAGGAACCAATAGACTGTATACAAATAGCCAGAACTGTAAAACGCATGTGTACGCAAACCCAGTTCTGGAACAAGACCAAGGAGAAGAAGTGGACAAACAACCAACAATTTCTGCCGGAGTTGAGAATTCAACCTCACTACCATCGCCTTTATTCTCCAGGACATTTTCATCTGTTCTTCTTGGGCTGGGTCGACACAGGAGCCTGTAAATTTCACATCGAGGCTTATCTGAACCAAAGGGCTTCGGGTCTGCAGGCAGGCGTCCAGCTAGAGTTGACCCATCCTGATTAACATAGGTACCAGACAATTTCTGGGACACGTCTAGGGAGGAAAGAACGACGAAGAAAAGAGCTGACATGTGTCTGCCTCATATGTCAATGCTTTGTCTGTCAGTCTGCTTCATTGTCTGTCTATATCTTTGTCTGTCTGTTTGCCTGCATATCTTCCACCTTGTCTGTCTGTATGCCTGTATGTCTTTCTACTCTATGCCTGTCTGTCTGTCTATCTCTCTGCCTGCCGGCATGCCTTTCTACTCTCTACCTGTCTTTCTGTCTCTCTTGTCTGTCTGTCTTTCTTCTTCTTTCTGTCTGCATGAGAACTTCTTGTTTATTGTATCTTTTACCTTTTTTTTTCCGAAATCTGACTTCTAGTTTAACCTCATATGTAGTCGGCTAGTTACAATTTAGCCTTGGTCAAAACTCACTTTCACTCACTTTTTACATTAAAAAGCAACAACAATATAGTTGTTAATTTACTCATATGTGGCAGCCAGAGATATATCTGGAGGTTACTAGTTCACTGTCCTACTGAAACCCATGGGCGGTGTTTGTTGGTTTTTAAAATATCCGGGCTCACCATTAAAGGGTAAAACAACGAGCCACCAATACGACTATAAACGCCCCCCCCCCCTTTTTTTTTTTTTTGGCCTCGTTTTTTTTAGTGATGAAAGACTTCTTCCAGAAACGAGAAAGGTAAATCGTCTGACTTTGTTTCACTAACCTGGGTTTGCTGGTGTAAATTCCCCATTTCTTGACCCGCAGTCCAAAATTGTTCCATTGCCCAGCTACTGAACTGAGTGCTTGATGCGACACTGTAAGCTGTATATTTCAGTATTGTTTTTCCTATTGTGCCCTCAGCGGCTTTGTGTTGTGAGCTGCACTAAAAATGGCGAGGGCTGATTGTATTCGAAATGGCGTGTACTTATGCAATATGTATGCCTATTATTATTCCTTTACTGTTGACACTCAGGAGAGCCTTGTCATTTAGACATAATGGACCACGCAAGTATGGATAGATAGAATATCCGGTTACCTAAATACCAGCATCTACCTAGCACATACCAATTCTTTCACTCTATGCCTCTTCAAAACCTGACGCCGACACACTGACATGCTAATAGTACCAGGTGCAACCTGATTAAAAGTCCGACTTTATTTCCCTCTTCAGTGTTGAATATCTTCCTGAACCTCAACAGAGGACTAGAGTAGAAGAAACAGTTGGCATATTTGACAGCTGCCTCGTGTTTTTTACTTTGCATGTGCGAGCTTCAAGATTTTGTTGGGGCTGACTATTTTTTTTTCACTAGTTTTCAAATGGAACAGTGAAGGACATTTTGTTTGATTCCTACTGCCAAAGGAAGTAGCAGTTATTGGGCAACCCGTCTGCACTGAAGTTGGAATCTCAACTTGGCTTACACAGTATCATCATCATCATCATCAACAACATCAGCATCATCGTCATCAGCATCATGATCGTCATCATTATCACCATAATCGTCATCGTTGTCATAGTCCTATAACAAGTCCTATCGTTGGGTTGCCAGTTGTCGTTGACTGATACAGTCCCCTCCGCCTCTGTCAGTCAAATTCAACGAACTTATTCATGTTTACATGTTTGAGGTTTGCCCAAATCAGCCATCTTCATTATCCATAACCTGTTTATACAGTTTTTTTAATACATTTATCCGCTGTTCCCCCCTCCCCCGATTATGTTCAATTGCTTGGCACAATAATCTCGCATGCTCTTCATTTGCTAACTTTCAACAACAGCAGTCAACCGAATACCTGCAGCGGACATCTTGTGTGTGGACGATCCCCATTTGTTTTGTGTGTTCGACCTCTTTGTGTTGTCTCCCTTGTGATTCAACATTTCCCCAATGCCATCCATCTTTGTATATTTGACACAGGTGGGGGCCGGGTTAAATAAATGTTTGCCAGTTTGTTCTGGCCTCCTCCTCCGGCTGCAGTCTTACGGCACGTGAGCCTAGAACAACGTGACTTGAACGGACAGTTTTTGTAAAAAAAAAAATTCTATTTCTATTTACGCCCTTTCGTGTCAACTTTTACTATTTACCCCCCCCCTCCCCCCCTTTTTTCTAACTTTCTCTGCTATCTCAGTCTGCTTTTAATAATACTGTACCTTGCACGCAACTGCGGGATTCAAATATAAGCCTAATAAGATATATATATATATATTAGGGCCTCATAATCTACAGGGGCCTAAAAACTCCTTTTGTTTTCACAAAAGAAAATTTCTGTTAATATATTATGATACAATTTTATTTTAAATATTTTCAAATTGTTGCTTTGAATGTTTATTTCACTGAACACAAAAATAACGGTATTTCACAAATAACAATACATTAACAACCAATATCGTCTTCCCAAATGCGATAAGCACCTCATCTAGCAAAGATACAAATTCGCTTCTGAAATCAAATATCATCGAGTGATGATACACACTGATATATCTTTTCACACAGTTTAACTACTAGAGACACATTCAGATGTAACTATGATGGAAATTTATATCTAACAAAAGTCATACTACGGCCATGAAATCAATCAGTCTACCGTCGGTCGATCGCCAAACCCACGATGCTATGCCTATGTGGGTGCAGTCGCCGCTGGGTGGGAGATCCTGTCCCCGGGCGACCGCCGCGGTCAGAATGCGGAAAGCTGAATAGCCAGTTTTCCGGGTGCATTGGCTTTTTATCAACTCTTGATCTGCGCGCCAGATTTGTCCCCTAAGTGGAGCTAGACAAATAAATCGTGACCGGCATTGGCCACCTGGCTACATTAAATATTTAAAAAGCGTATATATTTTAGTTTTTTTTTTCTTCTGAGTATCTGGTGTAATTTCAAACAGTAGGGGCCTCAGGGCTTTACATAGCTTAAGGCTTCATTAACTCTAAACCCGACCCTGGTTAAGGCCCTTTCTTATAAATTAATTACGTAGCAGCACTAATTTCACAAAAATACCCTGTTCAACCCTGAGGGTTATCATTGGATATTGAGGTGTTTATGAAGTCTTCAAGGAATGTATTTATTTTATTTACTTTGAGACTATTTTTTTAAGAAATGAGTGTAATTTGTATTATTTAAAATATTAACTTGCTAACCTTTTAAGTTAACAATTACGATAGAAGTTTTGCAATGAATGTTTAGATGTTCGTAATAACACTGTGTCATTAAAACAGTAGATGTGTGATGACCCTTCATATAGTCGCTTTAATAGTAATATTGATGTCCTCAACTGTACAGATAACAGGATTATGTTTTCCTCATAATACTTTTTTTAATGCGCACATCTTTTACCCTGCCATACGCTTTTTTTTAAAACAATAATATTATTGATGTTCATAATACATGTCACCAAACTATTGGTAATTCTTGCATGTATCGATCTATTCTTTCTTCCCTTGCAGTGATTTATTGTTAGATTATTGAATCACGTACTTGCCTAGTCACCCCAACAGTGGTGTTTTCGAATCCTCTTCAAGTTGTTGAATAATTCTATCTATCTACAAATCTGCAGTGGAACAGGGGCGCTGCGTCAACAAAATCATGGAAGGGGGAACTGGGCAGTGCGGGTCACAACCGCTTTATAATTTTCAAGGAAGTGGGAGAAGACGCTAATTAGGCTTAAATCTTGTTTAAGTGCGCAATAATACGAATAATAATAATGATGTGCATTACTGAACCAAATTTTTTTTTTTCAACAAATGACAATGTATAAATGGCTAAACGATAACGCCCGTACACAGAAGCGTGGCCAGGTTTTTGACGCCCATAGCAGAGGGTTCAGAATATTTTTGTAGCTGGCTTTCGTTTTTGTCACTTCTAATAAAATAATCGAGTAAAAGCAGATACTGAAAAGACGAATCTTCACTTATAACAACGTTATTTCAGTTCTAACAACGAAAGTTAAGTGCGTTTGACAATAAATGTGTGAGAAAAATTATGAACATAAAATGTAATGAATTTAACACACACAAAAACAAAAAACAAAAACAACAACAACAAAAGAGTGAGGAGATCAGAGAAATTTTGGACAAATATCTCTATCTACTGCAAAAAAAAAAAAGACAAAGGTAGAGATATATTGGGCACACTCTGCGACGAAATGAGCACACTGTTACAAAACAGGAACTGAAACAGGAAACAGTCTGATAGAGAAAACATACGACCTCCAAGGGAAACATTAAAAAGAATATTATTACGAGAGGCTAAAAATGCTGGGCTGAACTCTGTGTCAGAAATCAAGAGAGTTGAATGCAGTAGAGCGGAGTGGAGGAATCAAGTGCGAGCCCTGTGTGACATCTAACTGCACACACAGAATGATGATAAATAAAACCGAAAGTATATTATTTCGAAGAAGAACAACTAAAATAGTATATATACTGGAGAAATGTTATTCGTCGTATTAGAAACTTGTACTGGATACTGTTTCACAAATGATGTCTGGCCAGACTCCGAAACGCAGTTTTTTGTTTATTAGAGTAAGCCGTGCTGATCAGATGTCATTGCTTATATTTATGAAGGGCGACGTCCTTCTAACCTCCTTCAACAACATGAAACTCACTACGGTCCCTTCAGATGAGACCCTGCCACTTTAAAACAAGTCATTTTTAGCGCCCCCTTCAAGTGGCACCCAGGGAAACTTGCCTTACTTGCCATACTCTAGGTACGCCACTGTCTATACATGGTTTAAGGGGACCACATAGCTCCCCTTAATTTTCTAGAGGGTTGAAGAGTGGGGAGCTCGGCCCCCTAAAACTAATGGGGCAAGGGCTCTCAACCCCTGAAAATTTGGTTTAGGAGGGTCTCAGTGGGTTTAAACCCTCAGGTTCGGGCGCCTTTGCAAAAGAAGTAGAATGATCAGAAACTTTATGCTAGTATTAGCATCTGATAACCATTCATGACATGGCGGTTACGTTAAACAACCTTGTTTTTCATTCAACAGGTGATCCAGTAGACAGAGCATTGAGATCTACAGAATGGAATCTACAAAATAAGATTTATCTGATAAATCGTTCTTTGGTTACTCTTTCGTTTGATTGGCTATTTCGATCAAGTGATTCGTCATTTTGAAACCGCGGATTTTTCCAGTTGTGTTTTCGTATTAATGAAGACAGTGTTGGGGTAGGACTTCACTCGCAGGATTCATATTCTATAAACACGGATAAATCCATGAGGGTCTGGGTCTTGTAATATGCTATATTAGACCAGCAAAGTTTCACCACAGTGTTTGGATATCGTTAGTTGAAAGCTTTCAGCTATAATCGTTCCGTTGCTGCGTCAGTGAAAATCACACAAGCGTAAGGCGGGCTAATGATCTAGCAGTGGGCCAGGCTTTGGCAGAGAAAACCCCGATTTGAGAGGTGCCTGGGCGCGTGGCAGCACGTGCGCAGACCTTCGAAATCGCCACCATTGCGTCATCAAATGGGATGACGTCGATGACTGAGTTCCTGGAGAAATGCCACGAGGATGAACTGAAAACCAGCTTCGACGTTCTAGGTAGGTCTACCCTCAAGTTTGTCTGTACTGTTTGTTTCGTTTCAGGCTTGGCTAGCAGTTGACTGAATGAATCAGTTAATCAATCAGTCAAGAATTGACATCTCTGCACTTGGGACGTTCCCACAAGTGCTTTGTCCCCTTCTTTAGTAGCCAACGAAGATTGGACACGCCATTCGTACTAGTTGCAACCTAATTAAAAGTCCGCATCTGTTTTCCATTCAATGTTGAATATCTTTCAGATCCTCTACACCCCCCTCCCCATTTTTAATGTCTTTCAGTTCATGGATTCCTTATCTGTTCTATTCTACTGTCGATTTGATCCTATAGATCCTTCGCCAAATCCGCTTCATCATAAAGTAGCTCACCGTCCAGAGGGGCGGCAGTTAAAGTTGTTTCGTTAAAATCTTCTTTCGCTTCAAACCTGCTTATACTGTTTATTTAGGTGGAAGAACATTCAGTACATAATTATTATTATTTCCCGTGTGGGTTCCTGGGCCCTCGTTGTGAGGAAAACAAAAATAGACCCACCCCCCCCCCCCCCCCCCCCCCACACACACAAGCATGTCACAGGACATCACGAGAAAATCGCTTGCAAGTTGATTCATGAAAAGTTGAACGAACTATAGCTTCGATCCGCGGGTCACTTGCTGAACCTCCGTGGGCCACTTGCTAAGCCTCCGAGGGCCAATCTGGCCTGCGGACCGCCAGTTGAATAGCCCTGATTTAGGCTATATGCTGTCTTGGATTTTGAGCTTTATAACATGTTGCCTTTAGGCTAACTATTGTCTAGGATTTTGAGCTTTATAACATGTTGCCTTTAGGCTAACTATTGTCTTGGATTTCAAGCTTTATAACATGTTGCCTTTAGGCTAACTATTGTCTTGGATTTTAAGCTTTATAACATGTTGCCTTTAGGCTAACTATTGTCTTGGATTTTGAGCTTTATAAAATGTTGCCTTTAGGCTAACTATTGTCTAGGATTTTAAGCTTTATAACATGTTGCCTTTAGGCTAACTATTGTCTTGGATTTTAAGCTTTATAACATGTTGCCTTTAGGCTAACTATTGTCTTGGATTTTGAGCTTTATAAAATGTTGCCTTTAGGCTAACTATTGTCTTGGATTTTGAGCTTTATAAAATGTTGCCTTTAGGCTAACTATTGTCTTGGATTTTGAGCTTTATAAAATGTTGCCTTTAGGCTAACTATTGTCTTGGATTTTGAGCTTTATAAAATGTTGCCTTTAGGCTAACTATTGTCTTGGATTTTGAGCTTTATAAAATGTTGCCTTTAGGCTAACTATTGTCTAGGATTTTGAGCTTTATAAAATGTTGCCTTTAGGCTAACTATTGTCTTGGATTTTGAGCTTTATAAAATGTTGCCTTTAGGCTAACTATTGTCTTGGATTTTGAGCTTTATAAAATGTTGCCTTTAGGCTAACTATTGTCTAGGATTTTGAGCTTTATAGCACATTGCTGATTAGGGGTGAAAGTTTTTATTTTTTAGTGTGACGCCTTTTCTAACTTTCTCCAGCAATATGAAACTCATTGTGGTCCTGCCAGATGAGACGCTAGTCTTTAAAAACTGAGCCTCCCACCCCCCCCCCTCCCCCAATCCCTTTCAAGTGCCGCCCAGTGCATCTATCCTACCTACCATACCCTAGTTATGACACCGAATCTTCATGGAATCAGTCAAAAAACACACATGTGAAAAAAATAGCTGTATCTTGCAGACAAGGTTCCAGAAAGTGCATTGACACAATGTAGACGGACTAACCTGCTACAGGTATCCCTGTCTGTCTTTGACATTCAATCTTACTTTGCAGACTCGAACCCTAGCCCATTCAAATTATTCCACAGATGGCCTCCTCAGCCATGACAAGGAGGACCTGGTGGAGAGGGTAGCGTACTTGGAGAACAAGGTCCACCAACAGCAGGATGAGATCGTGTGTCTCAAGTCTGCGGTGGCTGACATCATCCGGAGACTGAGCTCCGTGGAGGCAGGTAGGTGGGCAGCACTGAGATGTTGTCTTTGCTGTTGCTATTAGCTACAGTAATAGTATCTGTTTTTCAGAGATTCTTCTCTCCCATCTTATTCTGCTGAAGTTATGACTACAACAGCAATTATTTCTGTTGCTACCTTTGATTCTGCTTCTGTTCATAGTTCTTCTTTCGTGCTTTGGTTTTGCTTTTCATTCTTTTTCTCATCTCATCTTATTGTATCGAATCCTAACTCTTTTTTTGGTCGTATTACATGTTCTTTTTATAAATTCTTTCTTTCTTATTTTACAGTATATTCATTCTTTATTATTATTATTATAAAAATGATCATCATTGTCGGCCATTTATTAATTATTAGCCGGTTACGAACTTGTTAATTTTGTTTGTTATTTATTAGTATTGTTGTGTGTAAAGTTCTTGGATGGCTCCTTATAGACGAGGTAGGGCGTTATACCACCTGTCACTGATGAGGTCTTTGTGGCGAAGTAGTTGAAGCTGTTACCTAACACGCTGAAGGTAGTTGGATTCAGACCTGCTCGTGAATGCAAACGTTTCTGTTCACGGGATTTTCACTGAAACTCTCTAATTCCATTATCTGTGGTTTTTTTTTTCTTTATTTCTTGTACCCTGTGGTTTTCAATGCAAGAACATTATAGTTGTATAGCTATCAAGTTCTAGATTCTAGATTCACTGCAGTTTAGTTCGCTCTTAAAGCTCCACATCCACGTCTGTGGCTCAGACGTTGCAAAAAGGCTTCGTGATTCCGAGGTGCCAGGTTCGATTTCGGCTGCAGGCGATTTGGTAGCAGACCGCCTTGTGTTGATTCCGACAGCAGTAACGAGAGCCGACTGTTTAGTAGCAGTGGCAAACTACTGAACGTGTAATTGCCTAGTAAAACCAAAACAGCCAACAAATAGTCACTACAGAAATGAAATGTTTACGTACTATGCTAGGTGTAACGAGGAAAGATCGACTTAGGAACGATGATATCAGTACGAGAGTCGGCACAGAACCAATACTGAACGTTACAGGGAGACAACAAATCAAATGGTTTGGCCATGTAACAAGATTGGCATCAGACAGGGCACCACTGAGAGCAATGTTATACAGATACAACGGTAGCAGAGCCAGATGTCGACCACGCAGAATATGGATCGAAGAAATATCAGAGACACTGAAGAGTACTTTATAGGAAGTGAACAGAAAGACCCTTTCCAAAGATCTATCCCTGCCCTGACGCCGCGAGGCGTTCCATGAGTAGAGAACAGAACGAAGAAGAAGAAGAAGATGATATGTTGGCATTAGTTCTGAAGTTCCTCTAAACGATACGCAGCGAACTAATTAAACTCAACATCAGTGATGCTCTCATATAAATTAATTCCTTATATTCTGCACAGACACCATTTAGTGAATGTCTGTAGTGTGATACATTATGCACAATGAAAAAGATCTTTTCATTTACCTCCACAGTCACCCACAACAATATGATTGCCAGCCGAACTCACAGCAGACCCACCCTCACCAGACCTCGTTCTATGGCAGCACTGCCCAGCTCCAGAAACAAGAGTCATCTTAACGCCCTCGATAACGTCAACGTGATGTCTCGGCGCAACGCGCCCTCGTCGTCTGCACGAGCACCGCCCAAAAGCTCTCGCCATTCCCCGGCCCACAGCCTAAGCAAGTGGTCTTCTTTGGCGACCTCGGCAGACATGTCCAATTCTCTGTTGACCCCTACCTCGTGAGTAATTTTTTTTTTAAATTCATAACAGGGCTGGTAGGAGCGATGTCGGGTTTATATCCACTTGAAGTTTCTGAATTGTTGTGGTTTTCTTCTTCTTCTTCTTCTTCTTCTTCTTCTTCTTCTTCTTCTTCTTCTTCTTCTTCTTCTTTTTCTTCTGCTCCTCCTCCCTCTTCCTCTTCTCCTCCTCCTTCTTCTTCTTCTCCTCCTCATCCTCCGCCTCTTCCTTCTCCCCACTATCCTTTTTCATATTCCCTTATCCACTAATATAGGCCCTGCAAGCAACTCACGATAAGTTGTCTTATCTGTTGCGATCTCCAGCCGCGCACTCAGGATAAGTTGTCTTATCTGTTGCGATCTCCAGCCGCGCACTCAGGATTTTTTTTTATTATTCATCCCCAAGTCTGATTGCTCTGTCCCTATGTTGTTACTATCCAATTATATCTCCAGTTTTACAGAATGCGTTTTATAGGGAGAGAATCGACTTTATAGAGTCAGGTTTTGTCCTAAATAACTCGGACTCTCTCTGCTTGGTCATTAGTTAGGCGCGATAATTTGGCATAACGCACGAAATCCAAAGCTCCAGCAACAACAGTCCACATCCAAAATCGAACCAGCAACCTTCAGAATACAAAATAAACGGAGACCTTCAGGTTTGTTCGAATTAAGGTCATGCGTGGTACCTTGTAGCAACTCCACCTTAGAAACAAGAAGACTTTCGCGTCAACGTAAGTACTGTGAATCTGCAACCATGTTCAGACTGCAAGAATGGCAAGTTAAAATGGCGTGTGGCCAAACAAGAGTACTACACAGGAAGCCAAAGGAGAATAAGAAACCAACACAGGACAGGTATCGTCAGCTACTACCCGCTGCAGGATATACTAAGGAGTGGATCCGAGCACTTGCCAATTGAAGGCTTCGATTTGCACTGGGGATAATTTGTTGCCTGATCAGTTAACTCCACATTTGACCTCTCGACCTTGACATCTCATCTGTCCCAACATCTGCTGAACCATGGCGACGGCTCCGATTTCCCATAGCTACGCCACCACACTGGCAATGTTCCGATTATTCCTTGCTGCATCCACAACCACCAGGATCTCCCGATCTTTCCTATTTATAGTGCCGAGACTATCGATTGCTGAACTGCCCCAACAAGGTGACCTAATCAATTTCCCAGGCGCCTATTCTAAGCACCTCACAGACTTTGTCGTCTGCGCTTTTAGATTCAACTTACATTCCCTAGTGGTTTTTCTAGAAATCGAGGCTCTATAAACTGCATGATCTCAGTTCGATCAATCTAATACCAGCAATGGATTCGGCAGAACAGTAAGTTTTCAATTTGTATTTTTCTTAGGGTTTGCATTGTTGCCTGTTTTTTGTTTTCCACATTCTGAGGGGTAGTTTTTTCACGTGCATTATTTTTATGCTGGATTAGGGAGCTGCCTGGTCTCTAAGCATGGTGTCCGCCTCGAGAGCTAGAGGTTCCGGGTTCAATCCCCGGGGGAGGGGGTGAGAATAGACTTCACTATATGCCTCCCAATCAAGCATGTCGTATGTGGTAACTAATTAAAGATGTTTCCTCCGAAGTTGGAGTGCATCTATCTGAGCTAAGTTGGGTCAAGAATTGACGTCGCCGCACTATTGGCATTCCCATACATGCTCCATCTTTATCTTCAGCAGCCAGCGCAGAGTTTCAAGGCTAATGGTACCAGACATAATCTGATTATATGTCCATCTTAGCTTTCCTTTCAGGCAGTGAGCCGGTCAGATTTTCTGGTCACACCCAGGTGCATCATTTTCTCCAGGCCATAATCTACTTGAGAGTCGAGGGACCAACAGTCTGCATACAAATAAGCCACATATGTAAAACGGATGTGCACGCACAATTGTAGGGATGGGGCAAGACTAAAATCCAGTTATGGGCGAACAACCAAAATTTTCCGCCAGATTCTGCAGCCGGTCAACATTAAGAAGGATTGAGATGAGAGGCAGTTGACCCTAATGTGTTGATTTAGTCTTTAACAGCCTGACAGCATGTACCAGACGACGGGAGAATATTCCTTTCATTATTTACTATGAATTTAAAACAATCGCGCAGGTAAAACTTGTTTCAAGCAATATTTGCTTGTTTCACTTTCATAGAAGCCAGTCTCTGCTTTGTTTTATCTGTGTATTCATAAACTAGCGCATACAAAGGGGAAATGACTCGCATTCAGTATGTGTCTGCTGCAAGGGAAAGCTAGTTTTATCTAGAAACAAAAATGAAAGAAAGGGAAAGGGAATTAGTCACCTCAATTTGTACACACCGCCCTGTCATAGTATCTGTAGATAGGACTGAGGATTGTGTGGAAAAGGAACCTGGTCCAGGTATTGGTAAGAGCAGGTATCGCAGCAGTTTTTCCAGTGCTCAAGTCTTTGAAAGCTTATATAGCTAGAAGACACTTGGAGGATAGAGGATGGTAGAGGCCCTCAGAACATCCTCAGCAGTGAAATACAGTTGTGTAGAAGGTGTCGAGGTCGGCTAACACTTTAAAATTAAGGGGAGTGCAAGCGGGAAATGAATGATACAGTTATTGAGGAGGACTTTGGGAGCCGGATGTCTTGGACCGTGTTGATTGGAACAGAAAAATCAGGAAGGAAAGAGGGTTAAAGAAAAAATCATTGCAGACAGGTTACGGGCTGAGTGTTTAAGTAAAAGCTAATGACCCTTAGTGCTGAAATCCCTTGTCTGATTCTAGAAGACCATTTTAACGCGAGCTGGTCTGGCTAGTGACACTTGCCATCGCCATGGACCAGTGTTGCCACTTTTCTTTGGAGAAAAAAAACGCATCCAAAACGGAGTCAAAAAATATATAAAAACATATCAATTTGCGTGAAAAACTTCTAGAAAAAACAGCAAAATGGAAAGAGTCACAAATTACATAGCCATTGATATGACTTACCCTATAGAATCATGTCCTCATCTTTACTGAAGACTGCCTTACAAGATCCACAGGATAAACTTAGCCTGGATGATGAAGTTGAAGCTTCAAATCCTAAATGACTCTGGTATGCTTTCGCTGTTCCAATTTATTTTAATACACAATCAGGGAGCTGATAAGTGGAACAGCCTTTTCCTTCTCTTATTCGACAAAATTTTATTGTCAAGATAGCATTTAAGAGGTCAAATTTCATCCTGCTTTTTATGTTAGATTTGATAAATTCAATCCAAATGAAAAACATATAGAAAAGCATCTACCATCTAAATGTCAAAAATGCCAGCTAAATGCAAGGAAAAACATCTAAATTTGGATGTAAAACATCCAAAGCATGGACTGTGATTCTTGTGTTTCCGTTTGGTGCAAAATAACAATATTGTCTAGAAAGACGGAAAGATGCCAACGGTTTTATCTATATAATTATTCACACAAACACTCACATACACTTACGAGGCCTCTTTTTTAAATAGCAAAATAAGGTACCTGTCATCATCAAATGCTTTGCCGACTGGCGTGTATCAGTTCGTATGTTCACACCTCCCTGCAATGAGAAAAGACTCAAGAATCTTTTCACGCTGTCTTCCTCTGTCCCTTTTTCCACAGATCCTTCCAGTGGTCGCATGTTCCATTTTTTCTCTTCTCATAACATGACCAAAACACGATGACTGTCTCTTTCTGATGTTTGTGATAAATTGTTTTAAAGCACTCGCCTCATCTGAGTTGCTCTTCTTAGCTGCCCAAGGAATTTTAAGGATTCTTCTGTAAAACCACATCTCTGAGGTCTCAAGTTTTGATTCTCAAGGTAGCGATACTAGCCAAAAACTGTCTATTACAGTAGGAATGCTTAGAAAATGTACCGATTATGTTTACCTCCAGGAAAAGCCTGGTGTGTGTGTGTGTATATATATATATATAATATATTATATATATATATATATATATATATATATATATATAGATATATATATATATCTATAGATATATATATATATATATATATTCTACAATATAATAATACATATAATTCGCAATAAACACAGATATAGTATTATGTAACAATGAAGGAAAAACAGGCGATATAGAAACTGATTTTTAAAAAAACTTGTTGTGGGGTAACGAGAACTACGATTCTGTCATGCACGTATTTGACCCGTCAAGCAAACTCACGCACAGCCCGTGACTCACATGTGGATGCAAGTTTCTAAAAACGTACAGTTGACCCACTTTTCACTTTGTGCGTTTGTACATTTTAATCTAACTGGCATGTACCCTGCCTGGTCCAAGTCAGAAGTCAGCTGTTTTTTAAAAATTTTCTCACATCTTTAAAGGAAAAAAAATGCTCCCTAAACTAAAATGTGTTTTAACATGACTAGTTACAAATATAAGAAAATAAGTTTGTATATATTTGTTAACAGTCTGATAAAGACGTTAGGGAATATTTGGAAACATGATTACGTGTTACTTAAAAAAAAAATGTATTTCCCTAATTCAGCATAGTATTTCCCACACGGAACGCGCGTCTGTGTGAAAGTGAGTGTTGGCGAAGGTTTTCTAGCCACAGCTTCTATTCTGTCACTTATGACTGTGTTCTGATGTAGCTGTTAGTTGGTACCTTTCCGTCTTTCCTGAAGATAGTGTTATATCATGCTGTGAGGAGGCATGGGACTCACAACCCATGGCGAAGGCGAGTGTGACAGGATTTCAAAGTTGTTGTTGCTGTTCCATGTATTGTGTGTGCTTCTTTTCAGACGCTCGGCTCTTATCCTTTCTGCAATCATGTCTTTCTTTCATTCTCAATTCCTTCTTATCCCTCCCCAACCACCCACCCCCTCCCCCACGCAATACGGTCTATGGCATTATCTTTCCATAAATCTACCAGAATACCTGTACCATTCATGTCCCGATTGCACACATCTTTATATCGTAGTTGAGGTAAACCTCAAAACATTCACCATAGAGGACCTCCTTAGTGACTTTGCCATCCTTCATACTCCAGGTGCGACCCAGCCGCCTGAGCCTTCATGGACTAAGTCTTGACACAACTGTTGTGAAAGCTGCTCTTTCCGCTACCTCAGTGTGTGATCTTGTCTTAATGCCAAGTATTCTTCCGTAGCTGACTGAAAACCTTTGCTTTCAGGTTTGACGCATGAATTTACACACAAAGTGAATGATAAGTTACCAGGGGCATGAAATGAAAACTTTAAAAGTGTGAAATGAATTACAGTAACCATACTGTTGTCTTGTAGTTTTAAATGTGTAATATATATTTACAGTAGCCATACTGTTGTCTTGTAACTGGTTAGTATTGTTGTTAAGGATGTCAAGAGTGTTAAAAACGTGACATCACAGTGAAGAGGTATGTGGTGACAATTTAAAGGTGGCTGCTTTTAATGTCTGCATTTGAAGCCCTCTCGTGCTTTGGCATCGAATGAAACATAAATTGGTTTCTAAAAAGGCATATCTGAGTTCAGATTACTTTTATCTGGAATAGAAAGAATGAAACCTTGTTCTTTAGTTTTCAAAACACTAACACATGTTGCTTATATCTGAACTGAAAATCCGTACCGGAAATTCGGCGGCCAACCAGTCGCAGCACGTCATACGGATTCCTAGCCTTTCAGCAACACTTCAACTCACACCGGATGGTCACCAGTAGGTGGGAAGTTGAAAGGTCACAGTATGGTGCCATTTACCTTTTAAATTTGTCAGCTTGGTTGAGGGCTCTTCGTTTTCTTAACTTACTATTTTCAATTCCTTTTTTGGTTCTTTATTTTTAATTCACCCTAAAAAAGGAAATCTTGTAGTTCCGGGAGAGTGCAATATTCTAGAGGTGTTATGGGTTGGGGTAAGCAGTAGGGCTAGTTGGTGTCTCTGAGGCGGCCGGAGGTGACAAAGATCCTAACCCTAATCGATAACACCCCTAGAATATTGACCTTGAAATTCCACGATTTTCTTTGTTTAGGGTGAATTTATAAAATTATAAAGTACCCCTTCCTTTTATGTTTTTTAAGAAAGGTGTGGAGCCGTATTTACAAATTGACAAAAATTACGACTGGTTTGTTCAAATTGTATAACCCTGTAGTACATTAGCCCTGTAATTTGTGTGTATGTGTATTTAAATATTTAAAAAATGGTAAAAGATAATTGTGAGATGATAGACTGTGTGAACGGAGCTTTCTCATAAATAAATAGCTCGATCTCTGTAGTCAAAACGGCTAGCCCACTTCTGAAAGCCTTGCAGCAAACACGGACGCCATAGCGCCTGCCACGATCACCAGGGATCTCAGATTTTTTAAAATAATGAACCGAACGACCCAGCCCATGAGGGAGGGGGTGGGGGAGACGAATAGTAACACTGTAATCAATGTTGCATGTCGTAGGATGCAAATAAGAGAGGCTAAGGTGACACGAGCTGCGCGAACTTCATAAACAGACACTTTAGGTTTGACCAAATCTAACACTTCAAAACGCCCACATACAATAGGGAAGCCGCCTGTGGATCCAAAGGTAGTGGGTTCGGGCCCTGACAAAGCCGGACATTTTGTTCTTCAGAAATGATCTTGGCTTCCAGGTCGACCTTGCCTGAAGTGGGTACAAGGTACAGTCCTGGGAGATAAAGGCGGCCGGCGTAATGTTGACCACATCGCCCATTGAAGGCCAGTTGGTCTATAAAATATCGGTCTTGCCCTATATGCCCGATACGCCTGAGGGCGTGTGAAAGGGTCCTAACATACAGTGGGCTTGTCGAAGAGGATGAAACCAAGGAGAAGGAGAGAAAGAAGTGGGGGCGGAGGAGTGAGAATACCAGACATAACTAAAGACATAATACCCATGGATGGACATACAGATAGATAAATAGACAGATAGACGGACGGACGGACCGACCGGCCCGCCGACGGACGGACCGACCGGCTCGCCGACGGACGGACGGGAGGCGGACGGACCGACCGGCCCGCCGACGGACGGACCGACCGGCTCGCCGACGGACGGACGGATCGGCTCGCCGACGGACGGACGGATCGGCTCGCCGACGGACGGACGGGAGGCGGACGGACCGACCGGCCCGCCGAAGGACGGACGGACGGATCGGCTCCCCGACGGACGGACGAGAGGCGGACGTATGGACAGACGACACAATAAAACATGGGTCGGGGGTCAGAATGTCAGAGAAACAAGCAGACTTGTTTAGGCTTCTAACTACACTGGCGTGAATGCAGGGCCTGGCCAGCGGGCATTGCAGAATACGACACATCAACAATTGGTTCATGACCATTAACACCCAGGGGGATGTAATTATCTGTAGGGATGACTCTTTGTCAAGAGACAGAAGAAATTCAAAAACGAATGGTCGACCTAAGTGCAACAAAGCCTCGCATCCGAGCAGGTTAACAGCATATGGTCTCCTGGTAAAACCAGTGTGTGTGAGGCCCCTACGACAGCTACTCACTTGGCATATACTGCTCATCATGGGTCCCCTATCAGCGCGGGTGCCCGGGCAAGTGCCCGGCGAGCCCATGCGTTAAGACGACACTGCCTGTCATATTATACCACATCGTCTTGTTTGAGAATGGAGGTGGAGGCAGTCACTGCACCCTTCTGCTGGACTGAGAACCAACTGCACATACACGTCATGACTGTAACTGACTAACGAAGCATGCTGGGAAAGGCGAAGACAGGCATACTCCCCGCAGAGTGGCATCCCTTCAGAAGTTAAGGGGAGTTCCGTCCTTTGGATATTCTCTACAGGGCACGCAGATGCTTTGGAAACGAACAGGCAGATATATTGGCTGGCTCCGCACCAGTGAGTAGTGAAGTGATGCTGAAATAGCGTCAAGGCCCTTTGTAAGCAAATGAACACTAGGGAATCACACATCGATCATAACTGTCTACAGATAGTAGGGCAGCGCGGAGAGGGGATCTGGACGTTTAGAGGGAAGGCAAAACAGACACACAATCACATTGCTGCTGGTACCATCGGAATTGCAGCTTTGCTGTTGCTGCTGAAGATATGGATGGAGCTGCTATGGGAATGTTCACATCATAGTGACAGTTATTAACTCTATAAGAAAAATAGATAGCCGGACAGGCAGGCAGATAAATAGGTAGATGGACAGACAGACGGAACAAACAAATGAACAAACTTTATTTTCAGAGGGTCACAGATGGGCAGAAAACAGATAGATAGATAGATAGATAGATAGATAGATAGATAGATAGATAGATAGATAGATAGATAGATAGATAGATAGATAGATAGATAGATAGATAGATAGATAGATAGATAGATAGATAGATAGATAGATAGATAGATAGATAGATAGATAGATAGATAGATAGATAGATAGATAGATAGATAGATAGATAGATAGATAGATAGATAGATAGATAGATAGATAGATAGATAGATAGATAGATAGATAGATAGATAGATAGATAGATAGATAGATAGATAGATAGATAGATAGATAGATAGATAGATAGATAGATAGATAGATAGATAGATAGATAGATAATTAGATAGATAGATAGATAATTAGATAGATAGATAGATAGATAGATAGATAGATAGATAGATAGATAGATAGATAGATAGATAGATAGATAGATAGATAGATAGATAGATAGATAGATAGATAGATAGATAGATAGATAGATAGATAGATAGATAGATAGATAGATAGATAGATAGATAGATAGATAGATAGATAGATAGATAGATAGATAGATAGATAGATAGATAGATAGATAGATAGATAGATAGATAGATAGATAGATAGATAGATAGATAGATAGATAGATAGATAGATAGATAGATAGATAGATAGATAGATAGATAGATAGATAGATAGATAGATAGATAGATAGATAGATAGATAGATAGATAGATAGATAGATAGATAGATAGATAGATAGATAGATAGATAGATAGATAGATAGATAGATAGATAGATAGATAGATAGATAGATAGATAGATAGATAGATAGATAGATAGATAGATAGATAGATAGATAGATAGATAGATAGATAGATAGATAGATAGATAGATAGATAGATAGATAGATAGATAGATAGATAGATAGATAGATAGATAGATAGATAGATAGATAGATAGATAGATAGATAGATAGATAGATAGATAGATAGATAGATAGATAGATAGATAGATAGATAGATAGATAGATAGATAGATAGATAGATAGATAGATAGATAGATAGATAGATAGATAGATAGATAGATAGATAGATAGATAGATAGATAGATAGATAGATAGATAGATAGAGTTCAAACAAAATACCACAAACATACATATTTCATGCACGCGCAGCTCACACAAACACTAACAACACATGTACTGGGACCCAACTTTTATCGCCCGCTGACTAAGCCTTATGAAAAAGGCAAAAACATGAACCATTCGTCTGGCCAGCCCAACGGTAGCAAACAAGCGTTCTATCATCTCCCACCCAACAAGTCCCGGCCAAACTCTGCCTGCTCAAATATGGCGTATGTTGTGTTTTCCTACCGGCTTCTTAAACTGACTTCTTGCCATCTCTAAACCTGGTGTTTTTGTTCGCATTGTTTAGCGCCGGGATAACTGTGTGTTTCTTTGATACTTGATATGTATAATGTTTTAGCTTCAGTAATTTATAAACATTACTGCAGCAGAATCCGTGCATAAAATATGGAACTATGTAATAATAATATTAGTAATAGTTTATATAATTACCTCTCCCAGCTTCACCCGCCCCTTTTGTGCTAATATTTAGTGACATATTTGCTAAATTAACCGTTATGTGTATGGTTGCATAATATTTCAGCAGCTAAATTTACTTCAGGACTAGCACTAGTATTACCTACTAAGTAAGTAGCCTACAAGGAAGTGTTTACAATCACCAACTGCTTGTAAATAAGTTGGTAAATTACGTGTGTAATTTGGATTGCACTTCGCCTATCGCTACAGTACCAGGAGCTGGTATGTTAATGAATTAGACCAGGCATGTCAGACAGACGGGAGGCATGCGGCCCTTTGCAATCTTATCTGTGGCCTGCAGAAAGGAAATATTCTGCAGTAATTTTTCTTTAAATTAAATGACTTCAATTAGATGTCAATATGTGGCCCTGGTAACAACACAAGCATGACCTATATGGCCCTTGGGGAACCCTCAAATTGAGAGGTCTAATAAAAGCTGTCTGTAGTATCACAAAGTGTTTATTACAGCAGTGCTGAACAAAAATGATGCGATAAAAAGGTGCTGTAATGTTACCTAATGTTACCATTGCATACCATCCCAAATAAAAGCTCTGGTGTTCTGTTTGTTGCTGTTTTGACATTGCTCCAAATCTGTATGCTTATCATATGATGAGTGTGAATTAACAGTCCTGATCCATAAATACAGGAGATAATAATGAAAGTAGAAGAGAGGGGATATGGTATATTCTTTCATTGTCCTAGTGTGTCATTATATGTCACATAGGGCTCGCAGTCTAACGGTGCAAGTTTCTGTAGCAGATAATTTTGTACAGGATGGGGGAACTAACCCTGTTCCCAGCCCTCCTCTTTTCTCATCCAGCAATGACTCAGATTGATGGAATATATGGCGCTTCAGATTGTCATGTTTTTACCAAATTAGAGCCAAAATATGAGGCCCTGTTCTGAGCAGTGATGAAGCAGAATGGGAAAATAATTAACCTGTATTGGTCGCTGCTTAGAAGATTTCTCTTCTTCTTTCTTCTTTGCGTTCACCAGCTGTAAACTCCGGCGGAAAGTTCTGGTTGTTCATCCACTTTTGGACTGCAGTCTTGTTCCAGAACCTGTGTGTTGCGTGTGCATTCATTTTATAGATCTGACTCATTTGTATGCAGACTTCTTAGAAGAGATACAATCAGGGATGAAGACATAAGAGAACCTCCTGGCAGAAACCAATTCCACATTAAATACGAAGACAGCACATCAAATAGTTTGACCATATATTTCTACATGACACTAGCCCCCATAATTTTACTACAGACTAATCAGCATTTAGTGTGTGATGTACTCCATATTACACGAACTGCCTTTACTTCCCATCGCGTTTACTGTTGTCCATTTGTAGGCTGGGTCAACCTGGGTGACCAGATTTTAAAAAAAATACTTTGCCACAATTTTTGATGAGCAAAATACTCTTCATGTGGCTTGCAGGTGCTACGTTTTGTTGGGGAAGAGAGAATAGACCCACTGAAGAAAAGCAATGGTAAACTGCAGTCACAGACTGTCGTCTTTATAAATGCCTTGTAAATCACAGATGCATAGAAATAAAAGTAAATCAAGATACATATAGAATAAGAAACTAAAGAGTGAAGTTAAAAATATAGTGAGGAAATGGGACAAGGTGCCTGCTATATAAGGAATTCCAGTGAAATTTGACTAAAAAGCTTAACGAAATGGGGAAGCAGAAAAATGTGCAGAAAAGAACCCAAATAAACGTTTTAGCCGGCAGCCTTTGTCAAACATGAAGGGAACTACACAAATGTTTTGCTATATAGCAAAGTATAGGATGGCTTGGTATGAATTGGTTGAGGGCCTATGCTCCATTGATGGATAAAGGTCACAAGAAGAAGAGTAAATCATGATTGGACAACTGAAACCTCTATGTTTTTTGTTTTTAAATATAAATATAAATATCTGTTGTACCTGGTTCTTGTTGTTCTTGAACAGTTGTTATTATTTTCTGGAATTAGTTTTACCCACTTAGATTCTGCTTTCTAAAAAATAAATCACTTTGGAACACTTTAGACTATTGGTGAAAAAGTTTGATGAACAAATTGTAATTTACTGACTGGCACCAAGAGATGCATAAGAAAGAAATAGAGACAGGAGAACATATCATCATCATGAAGCAGGTCCTTTGCAGAACGTCGCTCTCATCACTGTCTGCCTGAAAGAAACTCGGTCTCTCACCAGTTCTCCTGCCTCATGCACTTTCATACTCAAGGAGTCACTTATATCCTGTGCCCATCTTTGTATTGGTGCATAAAATATAGTATAGTATGTTCTCCAGTCGTCTTTGTTGCTAAGTCGATGCGAACACTTCGTAATGCCGAGATGCCGGGTTCGATTCCAGCTGTGGGCAATGCGCCTTGCGTTGGTTTCGACAGTGGTATCAAGAAAGCCGACCGTCCAGAAAGCAATGGCAAACTACTGGACGTAAATTTGCCTAGAGAAACCACACAACAGCCAGGAGCTGTTAGGGTTGGTTCTGCAACGTCCTGTAAAGGATAGGCAACAATCTTTTGCTTATTAATATATATGTCAGCGTCTCTGGCTTAGGTGTTGCGAACACACTTTGCAATACATTGCACAGTTTATTGGCAAACAAATTTCACTGTATGTCAATATATAATGAAGCACAAAAGGTGAACTAATTGCACTGAAATACACTCCGCATCGTCCTTGTCGATACATTGTTCATCTAATCACCAAAAGTTAATGATAGTCTCACTATAGTAGCTTCAAATTTATGATGAACTCTTTCTGTTTACATAAGAGGGAATTGTTCATTTTATAGTTAGAGCCACAGCTAGTAACAATAAAAATTAACAATTCCGCTTATGTAAACAGGAAGAGTTTGTTATAGATTAGAAGTAAGTCATGGTAAGTCATGTGAATGTTGTGAACTTCTGGCAATTAGATGAACAATGTGATGCTTACAGACAAATAGCAATATGCTTGTAGCTCATTTATTGTCATGTTTCTGTATTTGCTTTTTATTTTAGGTCTAAAGAACCTCAGTGGAACCAGGGTAAGAAAACCTATGCTACGATGCATCTGAAGAATCTGTTTATTGTGGTTACTGTATTATTTTTTAGACTTAGAGAGCCAAAAAAATCTGGCACATTGCTTTTAAAATAAATGATGTTGGACTGCCAGACATAGACAGCTCAGCAAACCTAAGATCAAAAACTTCTATGATGACAGCAATAACAATAGTGACAGTGATGTCAGCAGTAACAATAGTGACTGTGATGTCAGCAATAACAATAGTGACAATGATGTCAGCAATAACAATAGTGACAATGATGTCAGCATTAACAATAGTGACAGTAATGTCAGCAATAACAATAGTGACAGTGATGTCAGCAGTAACAATAGTGACTGTGATGTCAGCAATAACAATAGTGACAGTGATGTCAGCAATAACAATAGTGACAATGATGTCAGCAATAACAATAGTGACAGTAATGTCAGCAATAACAATAGTGACAGTGATGTCAGCAATAACAATAGTGACAATGATGTCAGCAGTAACAATAGTGACAGTAATGTCAGCAATAACAATAGTGACAATGATGTCAGCAATAACAATAGTGACAGTGATGTCAGCAATAACAATAATGACAGTGATGTCAGCAATAACAATAGTGACGGTGATGTCAGCAATAACAATAGTGACAGTGATGTCAGCAATAACAATAGTGACAATGATGTCAGCAATAACAATAGTGACAATGATATCAGCAATAACAATAATGACAATGATGTCAGCAATAACAATAGTGACAGTGATGTCAGCAATAACAATAGTGACAATGATGTCAGCAATAACAATAATGACAGTGATGTCAGCAATAACAATAGTGACAATGATGTCAGCAATAACAATAGTGACAGTGATGTCATAAATAACAATAGTGACAGTGATGTCAGCAATAACAATAGTGACGGTGATGTCAGCAATAACAATAGTGACGGTGATGTCAGCAATAACAATAGTGACGGTGATGTCAGCAATAATGATAGTGACAGTGATTTCAGCAATAACGATAGTGATGGTGATGTCAGCAATAACAATAGTGACAGTGATGTCAGCAATAACGATAGTGACAGTGATGTCAGCAATAACGATAGTGACAGTGATGTCAGCAATAACAATAGTGACAGTGATGTCAGCAATAACAATAGTGACAGTGATGTCAGCAATAACAATAGTGACGGTGATGTCAGCAATAATGATAGTGACGGTGATGTCAGCAATAACAATAGTGATGGTGATGTCAGCAATAATGATAGTGATGGTGATGTCAGCAATAACGATAGTGACAGTGATGTCAGCAATAACAATAGTAACAGTGATGTCAGCAATAACAATAGTGACGGGGATGTCAGCAATAACAATAGTGACAGTGATGTCAGCAATAACGATAGTAACAGTGATGTCAGCAATAACAATAGTGACGGTGATGTCAGCAATAACAATAGTGACAGTGATGTCAGCAATAACAATAGTGACGGTGATGTCAGCAATAATGATAGTGACAATGATTTCAGCAATAACAATAGTGACGGTGATGTCAGCAATAACAATAGTGACAGTGATGTCAGCAATAACGATAGTAACAGTGATGTCAGCAACAGTAACAGCAGTTATAACAATGGCAGGAATAATAATAAAAGAGCAGCAGTAACAACGAAGACTGCAGTGGTAATAATAACAGCCATAATGATAACAACAGTGGTAATAACAACAGCCATAATGATAACAACAGTGGTAATAACAACAGCCATAATGATAACAACAGTGGTAACAGTAATAGCAGCCATTGGTGTTGTGGTGTGGGTGGGGGGTAGACCACTTGCCCTCCAACAAGCATGTTGCAATAAGTGACTAAATAGAGGCTTGCTGAAATCTGACTTATTTGGCTGAAAGGTGCAGATTTGGCAGCCTTGTTGTAGACCATAACACAGTACGCCAACCACCATTGTAAGGGTGAAAGCAGAAGAAAAATAAGAACAGAAAAAAGAAGAGAATGAGAATGAAAAAGATAAACAACAGTAGTAACAACAACAACAACCGCCATATGCAGATGTTGAAAGTGAGTTCTACAGCAACTTCATGCAACAAGATGTGGTTTTGAAACAGAAATGTGACTCATTTGTTTTCATTAGATTTTGCTCAATGTACTCATAGAATGTGGCACAGGTGGTAATCCCAAGCTGACCTGATGGTGAGCTGTGTGTAGTTTAGGTTACACGTGTTAGGGTGAGTCATGCTGAATATCTTCATATCACTGATCCATATGGAGGTCTGTGTGGATTGTCTGACTCTTTCAGTCCCGATGATTTTGAGGGATATGCTCAACTGGCAACAATAAAAAAAATATCACACACAATAAATAGGGGAAAGTCATTAAACCAATATTGTGAACAGGGTTAAACACACATTGGAAATAGGCCAGTGTGACAGCCATATTTATTTAGAATGATGGGATTAAAACTGAAAATTACACAGAGAACACTTTTTGTGGTAGCTGGGATTCAAATGGAAGAACATTGATACATCATGCAGTTCTTGCGATTGAAAGACTTGAAATATGGAAATGTGTGTTGTTGTTTGTCCCTCACAAGTGATGAAGGACAACTCTTTCTTTCGTCTGTCATAGAATAGAACTGTGGTTGAGTTCTGTGAGTCTGGAGGTGACTTATAAGCCCTATACGGACCTGGATGGATCTAAGGAAGGATCTAGGACAGTGAGGACAGGGTAGTAAGGATTGTGCTGAAGTGTGGGTGGGTAATGTTTGTTGGGTAATATGAGGTTGAGTAAAACCCATCCTGATCTTCTGCCTTCTCCTTTCGGAATCAGTCTTTTGTGGTATGGATACTCTGTTTTACTGCACTCCACCTGATCCTAGAGAATCTTCACCATGTCAGCGTTACTTATGTTGAACACTAAGGTCATGCGGAGATAGAGATCCCAACTAAAACAGAAAGATGATTCTCCAGAGGTTTATGAATTCATTTATTGGGAAACAACAAATGTTGCCTGTGGACTTGCCTGGTTTCTCTAGTACATACTGACCAAACATGTCACTGTTTTAGATCTTCTTCTTCTGTTCCTCCTCTGTTACTTTTCTACTTTTCAGTATAAGGTTTTGAAGACACATCATGTGTGGGCCTTGGTATGTGCTGTTTAAATGCTGGTATTTACAGCCTCGGATATTCTGTCTATCCATCACTTGCGTGGTGGACCTCTGGTTGTGCTTCCATTTGTGACATGCTCTATGATGCACTGTCTCATGGTAGTATTGACACATATCTAAACTATTTGATCTGTTGTCTCTAGGTCTAGTACTGGTTCCCTTCCACCTTTATTTCCTGGTATCATCATTTTGGATTGTAGGGAGAATACTAAATCACACGGGATGTTTATATTGGATCTGTATGATTTAATGGTGTCTGTAATCATATTTTCTTGCATATTTTTCTTTATGTTTTTCCAGAGGAGGGAAGTATCAGGTTGCCTATTCGAGGCCGTGTGGTCAATCTGTTTACACCTTCAGACCTGACTGACTACGACATCAGCAAGCCTGGAGAGGCTCCCTCTGAGAAACTGCAGCTGGAGTGGGTGTATCCTTCAGTCATGTTTCATTCAATCATTCATTAGAGTGGATATATATTCTTTCCATTTTTCATTCAGCCATTCATTAGAGTGGATATATCTTCTTTCCATGTTTCATTCAGCCATTTATTAGAGTGGATATATCTTCTTCCCTTTTTTTTATTCAGCCATTCATTAGAGTTGATATATCTTCTTCCTTGTTTCATTCAGCCCTACATTAGAGTGGATATATCTTCTTCCCTTATTTCATTCAGCCATTCATTAGAGTCAATATATCTTCTTTCCTTGTTTCATTCAATCATTCATTAGAGTGGATATATCTTCTTCCCTTTTTTTATTCAGCCATTCATTAGAGTTGATATATCTTCTTCCCTTGTTTCATTCAGCCCTACATTAGAGTGGATATATCTTCTTCCCTTATTTCATTCAGCCATTCATTAGAGTCGATATATCTTCTTTCCTTGTTTCATTCAATCATTCATTAGAGTGGATCTATCTTCTTTCCATGTTTTATTCAGCCATTCATTAGAATGGATATTTCTTTCAGTGTTTAAGTCAGTTATTTATTCATCAAAGTTGGTTTATGTTTGAACCATGTTTAGTTCAGTCATTCATTAGTGTGTTTATCTACTTTACATGCTCAATTCAGTCAGTTTTTCATCATAGTTGGTTTACGGTTTGTCTTTGAACCATATTTCATTTACCCATTTATTAGTGGGGATATCTTCTTTCCATGTTTAATTTAGTCAATTATTCATTGCCCTGGGTTTATCCTCTGATCAAATTTCATTCAGTCATTTATTTTAGTGGGTGTAATTATGAATAATTTTTTTATTCAATCATTTATTTGAGTGGGTGTATTATAGAACCACGTTTCATTCAATCATTTATTGAGTCGGTGTATTATAGAACCACGTTTCATTCAGTCATTTATTTGAGTGGGTGTATTATAGAACCACATTTCATTCAGTCATTTATTTGAGTGGGTGTGTTATAGAACCACATTTCATTCAATCATTTATTTGAGTGGGTGTGTTATAGAACCACATTTCATTCAATCATTTATTTGAGTGGGTGTATTATAGAACCACGTTTCATTCAGTCATTTAATTGAGTGGGTGTGTTATAGAACCATGTTTCATTTAATCATTTATTTGAGTGGGTGTATTATAGAACCACATTTCATTCAGTCATTTATTTGAGTGGGTGTGTTATAGAACCACATTTCATTCAATCATTTATTTGAGTGGGTGTATTATAGAACCACATTTCATTAAATCATTTATTTGAGTGGGTGAATTATAGAACCACGTTTCATTAAATCATTTATTTGAGTGGGTGTATTATAGAACCACATTTCATTCAGTCATTTATTTGAGTGGATGAATTATAGAACCACATGTTATTCAATCATTTATTTGAGTGGGTGTATTATAGAACCACATTTCATCAATAATTTATATGAGTGGATGTATTATCGAATCATTTTTCGTTCAGTGATTAATATAAGGTAGTATCCTCTAACCGTGTTTCTTTTAGTCCTTTATCTGCATGTGAATCCTCTGAACACATTTAATATTAAAACTACATTTCGTTTCCCATATATTAATTTTTTAGATCCCACCCCTGCATGCCTGCTCACACAAACACATAAATACATATGCTCACATAGTTTCCCATATTTCAGAAATTGTATTTCATTTCCAGAATCCTAAAATTCATGTCAACTCATTAAGTACCAAGGAATGTATAGTTGTGTTGATTTATAACTAATGTAACTGTTTTCTGCCACCAAAGGGGAGCCGTAAGGATGTGGCCGCTAGATGCTTGCCTGCGGATCGGAAGGTTATAGGTTATGGTCCTGTTGGAGCCAAAAATTTTTCAGCGATGACCTTGGCTCCCAGGTCAATCCAGCCTTGAGTGGGTCCCGGGTGCAGTGCTAAGAAGTAAAGGCGGCCTGTATGATGCTGACCACATCACCCACCAGGTAAAAATTGGTCTATAAAAATAAAGGTCTAGCCCTATATGCCCAATACACCTGAAGGCATCGAAAAGTGTTCTTTGTTTTTACTTTACTAGCACCAAAAGAGTTAACAAAATAGCATTCTTCACAATCACAAAATTTCTTAACTAAGTATTTTATAGTTATGGCTATCGAGGGCGAGACTGCAGATCTAATCTGTACTTCCTGCCAACCGGGGAGGTTATTTACTTCACTGCCGCTGTTGTTGTTTTACATAATGTGGAGGAGCAGACGCAGAGACATTATCTGGGCCACACAGATGACATCAAATGGTGAGTACATCTGTGAACTGCCAGTGTTTCATTATGTCCCTTGAGAGAACGCAGCACATGGTCTCTACAATACTGCCGAGACTTTGCTCAGCAGAGAGGAGGAACTTCATCGCTGATTGTAGTTGGTATCATCATGGGCTTCCATGTAGCACAGTGGATCATCTGTCATCTAAAAAGATGGAATGGTGCCAACAGAAACAAAGCAGAGTATAGTAACACAAACCCATCAAGCGTGCTCTTGGAGGTGATTAAGTCTTCGAGTCCCAAGGAATACATCACACTTTCTGTCGTGGATTAGGTGTTTTTTGTTGTTGTTGTTGCTTTGTTTTCTTTTACTTTGCGTAACTAGGTGTAAACTTCGGCAGAAAGTTCTGATTGTTCGTCCACTTCTGGACTGCAGTCCTGTTCCAGAACCTGATTGTTGCATGTGCATCCATTTGACAGATCTGACTCATTTGTGTGCAGACTGTTGATTTCTTGCCTGTCAGGCAGATACACTCCGACTTCGAAGGAAGCTCCCAATTAGTCGACTCCTACGACATGCTTTTGGGTAGGCAGTGGGTCTGTTCTTGTTTTCCCTTCAGTAGGGCCCGGGAACCCACACGGGGGAAAGTGGCTGACAAAATGTTGACCCTATCAGTCGAGTGCCATTTTGTCTATAACAAAAATTATTTTTGCACTTCTGTGTGCCTGATGAACCTTAGTCATTAAAATGGCCTTTCACTTACTTTTATTGACCATTGACATTCACTTAGTTAACACAAATTTTACAATTTTTTAAAAATCATTAACATTCACTTTCTGATCATGAGTGTAACAATTATTGGCCATTAACATTCACTTTCTTAATATAGGTGTTGCGATTATTGACCATTAACATTCACTTTTACACAAGTGTTACAATTATTTACTATTAACATTCACTGTGTTAACACAAATGTTAAAGTTGTTGACCATTAACATGTACTGTGTTAACACAGGTGTTACAGTTATTGACCTTAACATTCACTTTTTTGATTTAAGCTTTACAACTGCCTGATTACTTACAGCATAGCTGTCCACCCGGACCGAATCAAGATTGCCACTGGCCAGACTTCTGGGCAAGATGCTAAAGAAGGAAAGGTAGAAACCAGCTTTAAATTCTTGTTGTTTACACTAATTTAAACAATGGCATCTCCGATCAGTATGGTGGATAGGCAGGCTTACAGTCTTTAGTTGTGGCGAGTTTTTCCTTCTGAAAATAGTTGAGACTGAAAGGATATTGTTCCCTCTGCCAACTGCTGAGCTGAGTTGCTTAGCGTGACACTGTGAGCTAAGATTACGTTTGGACCGTTATTCAATTGTGCCTAACTTGGTTTGAGTTGTGAATTGCTGATTCAGAAAATGGCGAGCGGCCTGTTGCCAGGGAACTAGTGCTGCATTATAGGATAATTGTGTGTGCAAAACTACTGATCTGTTGTTAACTTCTGCTACTAGCGATGATGAATTGCATTTCTAGCACTGAACTGTCTGTGTTGACACTTCTGACACTACCTTATGCATTTAATGCATGTGCATGCTATTGATTTGCTGAGACTGCAGTCTGTGTCAGTTTTTTTCCGCAAGGGACAGTGGTGTGGTGAACATTCTGTGAAGTTTTCATTGACAAAGAAACAGGGCAGCTTTGGGGTATCCTGTTTGCTGTGAATTTGGTACTGTGATTACCTGATTATCTGGCAAGGAACATAATTTTGCCACACAGAAATTTAGTCTGCTTGCAAAACAGAGGTTAACCCTTTGACCCTGAGACACAGCAAAACCGGCTCTTAGATTGGGTGCAGTTCACTGGCTTAAGCTCTGGTGGCAAGTTTTTGTTATTTGTCTACTTTTGGACTTAATCTTGAGTTTTGCATGAACACTCATTTTACAGATCTGGGTTATTTGTATGCAGACTGTTGGTTCCTTGCCTCTCAGGCAGATGAATTTCAACTTCAAAGGAAACCTTTTTTTAGTTGACTCCTACAACATGCTTGTTAGGGAGGCGGTGGGTCTATTCTTCCCCACCCCACAGTGGGGTCCTGGAACCCACACAGGGAATATTAGTGAGAGAAAAAAAAAATCCAGTTCAGCTTTTCTGGAGAATTCAACCGTGGACCCCTGTACCCAAAGCAGGAGCACTAACAGTGAGACTCCCATAACTTGACAGAGAAAGATATTTTACCGTCAGATTGTTATGTCAGTGGACGGAGAGTAAGAATTGACACAAATGATTGTACTTTTACAATCACTAACAACAAACATTATTTCTATACCCAGCTAAAAGAATTACTGTTTTTCACAGGATCTTGCATTTTGGTTGTTAATGCAGTTTCTGTCGTTTTCTGAACTTATTTGCATGCATACTTTATATTTTAGAACCTTGGTCTTGATAAATGTTTTCCCATAGCCCAAGAGATAATTGTGGTATACCCCAGCCCACACACATATTGCACTGTGTATGGCTTGTTTCACTGTTGTCAGATTACATAACTAATTGATTTATTAGTTAGAATCCTGCACTTGGATATGCGTTTTCTTTCTTTCAATACAAGTAGGACTATAGGAATGCTGTTTGTTTTCATAGTGCACTGATTATGAATGATACAGTGTTGTCCCTGTGTGCAAGGACTGTCCTCTCCTGAAGGAACTGCGAAGCAACATGTGGCCACACCCAGTAAACGTGACAACTAAACTTTTGGGAAACCTAAGAGACCTTGAGATGATATCCCAGTTTATGGCCCACAGAGGATTTAGCACATGATCAGAGATCGCTGACGAAATTTCCATGTGTGATCTGGCATGCTGCTGGCACATGTGAAGCTACAAACTCTTTGTCTTGATGATCCATCAGCCTCATTGTCATCTGATAGCAGCATGTCCATGTAGGGCATCTATTTATTACTTTACTTCTCTACATCAGAGCTGTTCACCTGGCAACCCACAGGCCAAATCCGGCCTGCAAAGGTCTAGACAGTGGTCCACAGATTGCCTGAAAACTTAATTGTATCAATGATCTTACTGCGGTGGGGCTCGGGTCTCCTGTGACAGTTTCCCATTTTTCAACATTTTGGTCCCTGAGTTAACTTAGTTGAACGGCCCTACTCTACACAACCTAGACTGTTGATGCTGCTGAGCTGCAAGGGGGCTGTTTTATAGATGAATGATGTGAACCTAGGATCACAAATGCAGAACTTTGGGAAAGAACAAATCAAGTTCCAATGGACCAAGAGGTGAACAAAAGATGCTAGCATTGGATAGGACACACGAAACCTGAGAATAGTATAACTAGAATGTCTTTGCACTGGAACCCACGGGGGCTTAGAAATAAAGGAAGACCAAAAACGCATGGAGAAGGAAACTAGAGAGTGAAGTTGAAAAGATGGGGAGGACATGGGGAGAGCCACATGGGATAGCGAACAATAGAACGACTTGTGAGTTGGTTGAGGGCCTTTGCTCCATTGAGGGTTAGAAAGGCGGAAGAAGAAACAGAAAAAGAAAAAGAAAAAGAATAATGAAGATGAGAACATGTGGACAGATAAAAATAAAAAAAATAAAAATTATGAAGATGTCTTGAAATTTTTTTTTCAAACTCATGAAGAGAACTGGCCACCCACATCAGAAGGAAGCTGTCTACTTTTTTTTGGCCATATCATGAGAACCGGGAAACTAGAGTAAATTATGACAGAAAAGTTGGAGGAAAAGAGAGTCCGAGAAAAACACCAAGAGAAAAGATGCCGGACAGTTTGACATCAAGCCATGGAAGATCATCTGTGTCAGATATAGACAGTACATGAGACAGGAAGCCGTGGACAAGGCATGACTGCCAGTGTCACATGGCATGGAGTTTAGGAATGAGACCATCATGTCGCTTCCCAGCTTACGAGTACCTTGAGAATTTGCATAAACTGTAAAAAATCTAACCATGCATTTTAGGGAGAAAACAATTTTCCACATTTTCTGTCTCTTGCCAAGATTTCAGGATTGTTGCTGTCAAATGCTGTTCCATCTGTTGGACTTGTCCATATTTTGTTGTTTTTGCTGCATGATGTCAAAAAGTATGCTGCTAGGCAAAGCAGTTGCCTATTGGCACTTGATTGTGCCTTGGAGATTGTATTTTGTACTGCTAACTAAGGGACTTAATATGCCCTCATGTATTATCTATGGTCTACTGCAAGAATTGATCCTTATATCTAGAATTTTTTACTTGTATGTCTGCTTTTTTCTTTGTTACATCTGGAAACTGTTTTTATTTATTTTTGATTAAAGCCACAACAGACAAAAAAATCTGGGTCCCCAGATGGCATGAATGGTGATAGCCTTGTGAGTGTGGTTTTTGAAGGTTTTTGAAAACATCAGCTTTCATAATTGTGCTTTGTTGTTTCCACCACTCGGCAGTTATCATAAAAGCACAATTATATTTCTCAGTTATATTAGCTTAATTGTTTGGTTTTACTAACTTCAAGTACCTGGGCATTTTGGTTATATTTGATGGAGGATTATTACAGATTTAGATCTCTGTTTTTGGAGGATAGTAACAAGAGTTCTTGCATGTTACTTAAAACCAGTTTTAATATCATCATCATCGAGTGCAGTGCCGACTGGCCTGGGTGATCATACCTCTCCACAATCTGTGATCCACAGCTGCGTGTATCAGTTCATGTGTTGACACCCCTCCTTGCCATAACAGAAGACTGTCAAGAATATTCTCACACTGTCTTCCTCTGTCTCTCTTTCCACAGATCTTTCCAGTGGTCACAACATGTTCCATTTTCACTCTTCTCCTAACATGATACAAAAATAATGACTGTCTCTTTCTAATGTTTGTTATGAATTGTCTCCGAGCACTCGCCTCTTTCAAAATATCTGGGTTGCACTTCTTAGCTGTCCAAGGAGTTTTAAGGATTCTTCTGTAAAACCACATTTCCAAGGCCTCAAGAAATTGTTCGACTTGTCCAGGACTCACAGCCATGTGTTAAAAATGACTACATAGCATGTGAGAATTCTTTTTCTAACCTCCAATGACAGTGATTTATTGCATAAAAAGTTATTCATTTGATAACAGTTTTAATATAGGGCTTTTAATTCTGGAACATCAGTAAACAGGGGAAACATTTCCTCAAGGCCTCAGTCGTGTGGTTTGCAGAAGAATCTTTAAACCAAATTTTGTTGCTGTCTTTTATTTAGATCACTGTCATCATCCTCAAGGATTTATTCCCTTTGCTGAGCTGTGAAGCTTCTTGACCAGTCTCAGCCGTAATTGTCATTCTTGTGTCGATCTCTTTCATTTGTGTACATCTGAAGTGATAGATCTGTGCAAATCTGTTTAATAAATGTTCTTTTTATTTTTAATTAATTTTTGTATTATATAAAATAACGTTAATACTGTGGCCCGGGGAGCGCTAAATAAAAGGGATCATAATCCAGTGGAAATTCCTGAATAAAATCATCTAAACAAATAACAATTTTACACAGATCACTAATAAATTTTAAACCTTTTTTAACATGTTTTTTAAAAATTGTTTCTGAATTTATAAAGATAATAAAAGGGAGTGACTAATAAACATGAACAGAGTGAAACATTAAATAGAATAAATATTCTGGGGCCTAAACAAAATGTATCTGATGATTGATGATATGACTCTCCCACCTTGTGAGTTCTATCACTGAGGCTTCTGGGAAAGTTTGACATGAACTTAGCTCTAAAAAAATAATTTGGGTTCACAGGAAAACACTCTTAAAGTGATTTTTAGTTAATATATTCATATCCTGACCTCCAAACATTTGTACAGGCGCAAACTTAGCTAACAGCATTAAATATGTTAAATACAAAATTGCAGACAAGTCGGAAAAATGACATATTTTAAATCTAACCGGAAGTGTTGGTTTTGCAGCTTGTCGGGGCAACAGGGTTAACAGTAGAAAAGTACTTGCCTTTTGTTTATATTTTAATATATTCTTCTTCTGAATGTACAACGTATGCATCTTTAACCGATATAGAGCTTTGCATGTTATATTATCTCAGATGTAATACAATTTGCTTTTTAAATATTTGTTCTTACCACAAAACTTTCTGCAACAATGTCCCTGTAGAGAGAGTAATTTGATACTAAACTAGAATATAGTCACTCCAGTTAAACTCGCTCTAATAGATACAAGAGACTTAGGCCAACTGAATGCCACTGCATCCAACTTAAGAGTGGAAACTTATAGTCTTCAAGAAAAATCTCACAGCCAACCAGCCGTTACTATTCATTGATTGGCACATCTCCGTATTTCCAGATGATAGTGTTATATTGCACAATGAGGAGGCATGAGACTCATAGCCCACGGTGATTACTATTGGAGGCGAAGTAAAAAATCCTGGCCTGCACTCTGCATGGTGACTGTCATAGCAAGCAATCATGAACCAAACATCCTCTGTGCCGAAATCCTCCCCGTAGACATGAGATGATACAAATTTCCAGAATGATAGATTTCTAAATGTTTGTTATATCTCATTATTTATTGTGGGTTGTATTTGTGGTAAAGTCACTGACTTTTTCAGTTTGAGGATGAAGATCATGATTTTGCATTTTGGCTATTTCATGCTTTCTGTCTTTTATTAGGTACTCTATGTAATTGGTTTCCTCTTGCGCACCAGTCAATATATTATGCACGATTGTACTTATTAATTTTAGATACAGCGTACTAACAAAATCTGGCAGTCAGTTTGTTTTTGTTTATTGATGTGCTTTACAGTTGACCATGAACGTGATATTTTTTAGATTTTGTTATAAATTGGAATTTCTTTCTATGGACAAATTCTTTGTTGCGGCTTTCTGGAACTGAAAGAGATGAATGAATCTGGAGGAATAAGACAGAAGTAAGAAAACAATGAAGAATTACGAAGGAAAGGGCTCAGAAGGCTAAGGTTAATTTACGAAGATCTCTGGCGATCGTTGCCAGAGCTATGAAGTGTGTGCTTTATGTGACATTCTCGGAAAGTGGCTAGCTGTTCTGCGGAGAGAGACCGAAACATGTGGGATAAAACCCGGTGCAGTAAAGTCAGCCTCTCAACTTTAACCTTTAACTTCTGTATTGTATTCTTCTCTTCTCCCCCTTCTCTTCTCCTCCTTCTCTTCTCCTCCTTCTCTTCTCCCCCTTCTCTTCTCCTTTCTCTTCTCCCCCTTCTCTTCTCCTCCTTCTCTTCTCCTCTTCTCCCTCTTCTCTTCTCCCCCTTCTCTTCTCCACCTTCTCTTCTCCCCCTTCTCTTCTCCTCCTTCTCTTCTTCCCCTTCTCTTCTCCACCTTCTCTTCTCCTCCTTCTCTTCTCCCCCTTCTCTTCTCCACCTTCACTTCTCCTTCTTCTCTTCTGCCCTTCTGTTCTCCCCCTTCTCTTCTCCCCTTCTCTTCTCCTCCTTCTCTTCTTCCCCTTCTCTTCTCCTCCTTCTCTTCCCCCTTCTCTTCTCCTCCTTCTCTTCTCCTCCTCCTCTTCTCCCTCTTCTCTTCTCCCCTTCTCTTCTCCCCCTTCTCTTCTCCTCCTTCTCTTCTCCTCCTACTCTTCTCCCCCTTCTCTTCTCCTCCTTCTCTTCTTCCCCTTCTCTTCTCCCCCTTCTCTTCTCCTCCTTCTCTTCCCCCTTCTCTTCTCTTCCTTCTCTTCTCCTCCTCCTCTTCTCCCCCTTCTCTTCTCCCCCTTCTCTTCTCCTCCTCCTCTCCTCTGACAAGAATGCCAGTGAAATATAATAGACGCAGAGCTAGGGGAGACAACATAGAAGATGGATTGATTAATTGGCAGGTATAAAATTCATCAGGCCTAATTAAGAATTTTAGCTAAACATTTTGAGGTCAACCTGTAAACCAGGTCGATTTATATTCCAGGTTGACTTGTACACCGGTTTAACTTGTACACTAAGTCAACTTGTATACTGGGTCAACTTGTACACTGAGTCAACTTGTAACTACATTGAACCGCTTGCAACAATGTACAGCATTCACTAACAAGCCTCCCTAGGATTTGTATTGAGTGGCTTGAGGATTTCTTGCTACATTGGATAATTACAGTCAGAAGAAAAAAGTGTAAATACAACTTCACAGAAGCTGACGTAACTAAATGTATTTTTTTTCTCTCTTCCAGCCTCACGTGAGAGTCTGGGACTCGGTCAGCCTCAACACCCTTCATGTCTTAGGCCTGGGAGTCTTCAACCGGGCAGTTGCCTGCTTGTCTTTCTCTAAATTGGTGAGTAAAGAAAAGCCTGGGAAGAGAGGAAGAGGAAGGCCAAGGAGAAGATGGGTGCAGGATGTGGCAGATGATCTCCAGATGGGTGTATCAGACGCAGGACATCTTGCTCAGGATAGGAAGGTTTTCCGGATGGTTGTTATGGCAGCGAGGTTCCGCGAGGGACATGCTACTGAATGAATGAAAGAAAAGCAGTTTTCCAACCATTCAGATATAATCAAATTTACAGTCCAATGAGGCATGTTGGAAATAAAATGTTACATCCATATTTCCCCCCTATATGAATTTAATGGCCCCATTATCGTAGGGAAAAAAAAAGAGTAGACCCACTCTCCCCCCCCCCCCCAACACAACAAGCATGTCCTAAAAAGCACCCCACCCCTCAGTGGTGGATATATGTTTGCAAAAAAGGGGAGGGGGGGAAGGGGGGGGGGCCTGCACTTTCTTCAGTAATTGTGGTCAGTGCACAAGAGACTCTTCAACCATGTAAATACAATCTTGTTAAAAGTATTGTTGACACTTTTCATATTATTTCATGTATATTATTATGTTAGTTTGCCATTCAGCTTATTAGTAATGATAATAATAATAATAATAATGTCTTGAATAACAAATTTGTTTGGGGTGGGTCCCCACGCATCCCTTGTTTTTGCCTATAAATATTATAAGGTGGGGTAGGGGTTGGGGGCACTCAGCAGTGCCCCAATGTTTTCTTTGTTTCGACTTACCTGCCAGTGAAATTCCCACCCAGAGACATCAGAGATATGTTGCATTTTCTTCACATGTATAGGCACACCCTGGGTGTTGGGTCCCTGAGGACTGAGTCTACGACAACCCAACAATAACAGTGTGGAGATCAGAGAAGTCATGTAATGTTTGTTGTTATTTCTGTCTTCTGCAGGATGGAGGCCAACATCTGGTTGTCGTCGACGAAGCCAACGAGCATGTTATTTCTGTTTGGGACCTGGGCAGAGAGAAGCCACACAAGATTACAGAGACCAAGGTTTGGCTTGCAGTACATTGTTCTAATGTATTTTTTTGTTTTTCAATTTATTTGTAACAATGAAGTCCTGTGAACTAAGAAAATGAAATATCTGAGAAGGACTGCAGGAGTGCCCAGAAAAGATACATCAGAAATCAGGTCATAAGACAAAAGTCGGCACAGAACCAGTTCTAAGCTACATACAAAGACGGCAGATCAAGTGGCCTGCACTCTTAAAGAGAATGCCTTGGGATGCCGTGTACCATACAAGTTATACACCAAAAGAGGGGAAGGATGTAGAGCACAAGATAGACCAAAAACAAGATATAAAGATGACATCAGAGAAACACAACATGTCGAGGCATGGTCGAGGCAGCTAGAAGAGCAAGATGCAGAACCTTGTATCTCACTTGAGACCAGAAACGGTAAAAGAGGAAGTGAAGAAGAAGAATATAATATCTGTATTGTGCAGAGACACTGTCTGATTTTTTTACCGTATTTGGTTTGTTCTGTTTTAGCTTTATCTTAGTGTGATGCTGACCACATCACTCTTTGATGGCCTATTGGTGGATAAAATATAAGTCTAACATCATGACGGTCTATTGGTGAATAAGTTTAACATCATGACAGCCTATTGGTGGATAAAAATATCAGTTTATCATCATGACGGCCTATTGGTGGTTACAAATATAAGTTTATCATCATGACGGTCTATTGGGGGATAAAAATAGAAATCTAACATCATGACGGCCTACTGGTGGATAAAAATAGAAATCTAACATCATGACGGCCTATTGGTGGATAAAAATTTAGGTCTATCATCATGATGGTCTATTGGTGGATAAAAATTTAGATCTATCATCATGACGGCCTATTGGTAGATAAAAATATAAGTCTCTCATCATGACGGCCTGTTGGTAGATAAAAATATATGTCTATCATCATGATGGCCTATTGGTAGATAAAAATATGTCTATCATTATGATAGCCTATTGGTAGATAAAAATATATGTCTATCATCATGACGGCCTGTTGGTAGATAGAAATATATGTCTATCATCATGATGGCCTATTGGTAGATAAAAATATGTCTATCATTATGATAGCCTATTGGTAGATCAAAATATATGTCTATCATCATGACGGCCAGTTGGTAGATAAAAATATATGTCTATCATCATGATGGCCTATTGGTAGATAAAAATATATGTCTATCATCATGATGGCCTATTGGTAGATAAAAATATGTCTATCATTATGATTGCCTATTGGTAGATAAAAATATATGTCTATCATTATGACGGCCTATTGGTAGATAAAAATATAAGTCTATCATCATGACGGGCTATCGGTAGATAAAAATATGTCTATCATCATGACGGCCTGTTGGTAGATAAAAAATATGTCTAACATCATGAAAGTTTTTGGCTGGATAAAAATATAAGTCTATCATCATGATGGTCTATTGGTAGATACAAATACAAGTCTAACATAATATGCCTGCTGCGGCAGTCATATAAAAAAGGATCTTTTACTTTTTACTTACTTAGCTTTATCTAAACTGTCCTATACCTCCGAGTTTTGAGCTCAATAGTGCATCTCTGTTTTAATTTCTCCCAGAGTTCCACTGACCCGGTTCTGGCCGTGGAGTACCATCCGCTGGAGAACTCTCAGATCATCAGCTGTGGGAAAAGTCAGATCACATTCTGGACGTTTGAAGGAGGGTCACTGGCCAAGAAAAATGGTGTCTTTGATGTAAGTATTCATTTGCCAGTTAAGCATCTTGGTTAAATCTTTCAGCTCTAGTAGTTGCCTGTTTGGGAAATATAATAACTAAACAAAAATGGATATTATTTTCACCAAAGCAACATACATGACAACAGCTTATTAAACTAAATAAGTTGACAGTATTTACTGAATTGAGTTGAACGGAGTTAAGAACTGACATCGTAGTACTTGAGACATTCCTATAAGCACTCCATCCCCTTCTTCAGCAGCTAAGGCAGAGTTCCAGATGGTACGGGTAGCAGTTTGAATATATTCATTGACTAAATGAATCAAGCATTTAAAAAAAAAATATTGGCTATCAGATTTTTTTGTATTTGCTTGACAGAATATAATGTATATATAAGAAACAAATAGATTGTCAGATTTTTAGAGTATGTTGTGACTAAATGTAACAAACTAAACTCATGAATTGACTTAGATATTTAGCATGGTCTGAATAAATGGGAAATTGTGGTTAGTGGGATCAGCTGATGGCCATGGGAATCTTTGTGCCGGGCCACGCCGGTGTCAAGGTACTGAGTGTGCAGATTTTCTGTCAGACAAGGCGGTTCCACGCCGGTGTCAAGGTACTGAGCGTGCAGATTTTCTGGCAGACAAGGCGGTTCCCCGCCGGTGTCAAGGTACTGAGCGTGCTGATTTTCTGGCAGACAAGGCGGTTCCCCGCCGGTGTCAAGGTACTGAGCGTGCTGATTTTCTGGCAGACAAGGCGGTTCCACGCCGGTGTCAAGGTACTGAGCGTGCTGATTTTCTGGCAGACAAGGCGGTTCCACGCCGGTGTCAAGGTACTGAGCTTGCTGATTTTCTGGCAGACAAGGTGGTTCCACGCCGGTGTCAAGGTACTGAGCGTGCTGATTTTCTGGCAGACAAGGCGGTTCCACGCCGGTGTCAAGGTACTGAGCGTGCTGATTTTCTGGCAGACAAGGCGGTTCCCCGCTGGTGTCAAGATACTGAGCGTGCTGATTTTCTGGCAGACAAGGCGGTTCCACGCCGGTGTCAAGGTACTGAGCGTGCTGATTTTCTGGCAGACAAGGTGGTTTCACGCCGGTGTCAAGGTACTGAGCGTGCTGATTTTCTGGCAGACAAGGCGGTTCCACGCCGGTGTCAAGGTACTGAGCGTGCTGATTTTCTGGCAGACATGGCGGTTACTCCGACTAGTCAGGAGTTATGTCATTAATGAAATGCAAGATACATGTCATGAGGAAAATCACGGCAACAACAAGTAATCAATATCTCTTCAACTGTGTTGGATATGGGTGGGAGCACCCAGTCTGTGAGGAGTGGTGTGACGAAAGTCCAACTAATAATTAATTACTGAATGCAAACTGCATCATTCATCGATTGCTGTTTTTTAAAACTAATATACCTTAAAATTTCAATTAAGCGTCGTCTCCACAGTGAAGGTCAGCTGCAATGAATCTCCAACATGCCCTTCCCCTTTACCTGGTTGTACACTGTCACAGACTGCTGCCCGTCCATCCCTCGATGTTGTCCTCCCACTTGTATCATTGCATACCTCTTTCTCTCCTGCCTTCGACCTTTCCCTCCAGTATGGTTTTTAAAAGCATGTAATGTCTTTTAATGTGGCCAAGGTATTTCAATTGTCCCTTTTTTATTTCTTTCAGCAGTTTCTTTTCATTTGTAGCCTTTCCAGAACCTTTGTATTGAATTGTTTTTGTTTCCATGAAATACGACCTATTCTTCTGTATACCCACATCTCTAGAGACTTCAGTTCGATTTTCTAGTTGCTTCTTCATTGTCGAAATTTATGTCATAGGTATATTTTTTACTAATTTCTGACCATATGCCATCTCCACAGTAAAGTCTGCCCAAATTTGATCTTCCTGTCTCTCATTTTGGTAGTTTACCCTGCAACGAATCCACTTCCTGTTATTCCATCTAGTGCTTCACCCTGTTCATGTTTATTGATTACCTCTTTGTATATTTTTATTTATTTATAAAATTTATATATATATATATATATATATATATATATATATATATATATATATATATATATATATATATATATATATATATATAAAATAAATTCTTAATTAGTGAAGTGTGTAATATGTTTTAAGGTATATTTTTGGCAATTCTCACTGGTTCATGACCAGTTTCTTTAGCATTTGCAGGGTAAATGACCTGCATCGCTGTCTATCTCTTACTTGACTGCCTGGTATATACAATGATTAGTACATTTGTTTCAGAGGTAAGCTAAATTATATTTAACATAATAAATTCTTTTAACTATTTCTGTCAGAATTAGAACAAAGCCAAGTATGTTCTCTTTTTTTTCTGCAAGAAATATGACAAACTATGTTCTGTTTCTGCCAGAAACTGTGTTCTCTTTGTTGTTGTTTTTGTGTGTATGTTTTTTGTTGTTGTCAGAAACATGACAAACCTGAGTATATTCTATTTTTTTTTTTAACTGCCAGAAATATGACATACCAGGTTCTGGTTTTTTTTTTCTGCCAGAAATATGACAAACTATGTACTATTTTGTTTCTGCCAGAAATATGACAAGCCGAAGTATGTTCTCAGTCTGGCATTTTCTGACAGTGGTGACACAGTTTCTGGAGACTCTAATGGAAACATTTATGTGTGGGGTAAAGGTGAGTGAAACTTCATAGCATAGTTGTTACTACACACACTTGCTGAATCTGTGGTCCCTGGTTCAACCGGCAGAAGAGTCAGGATTATATTTTCTGACACTTTTGTATTCTAAAAATGACCTGTATCTCAGGTTAACTCAGAATTTAATCGATACCAGGTAAAGTCCTGGGAAGTGAAGGCAACTAGTGTGACCTTAACCGCATCACCCACTGATGGTAATTAAGTTTTTAAAAGTTTTAATCTGACATCAAAAGTAGATATTTTTTTTTTCTTTGAATGCATCATAGAAAAGACAGTATGTAATATTTAGTGACAACAGTAAATTTGGCAGAAGAAAACCTGAGAACATCAAGAAAAGAGTGAGGTTATTTGGGGAAAAGAAACAGGAAGAGCTAGAGAAGATTCTCAACAGCTTCACATAAATTCATACAGATGCATCTGTATTGGAAATGGTTGCCAGTATGTAAAAGCTGTGACTGTAGGCATATAAGATGATCATTGTTAAACAGCATGTTTTAAAATGGGGCTTTTCAACTATGTTTTACAGATGTTTTACAAGAAAAATAAACATCCCCTGAAAAATAAGCGCTAATGCATCTTTTGGAGCAGAAAATAGTTTAAGCCTCTGTCTTATTTTTGGGGAAACTCGGTAACAACTAATATAAATGTTATGACTGAATGTTAGTTTTAAATTTTTTCTTCTTCTGTGAAGCAGTCTATAAAATGCTGTAGTTTAAAAATTGAACTTTCTAGGTAGCAACCGAATTGTGAATGCTGTAACTGGAGCCCATGAAGGCGGAGTTTTCTCTCTTTGCTTTTTGAAGGACGGAACTCTTCTGTCTGGAGGAGGAAAGGACAGAAAGATTATCCAGTATGATAGTACCTTACAAAAAACTGGACTGGAAACAGAAGTTAGTTGTGTTTGTTTTTTAATGTTAATGGCCATGTGTAGTTATAATGAGCTTTAAATAATTATTTCCTGCTGTGCATTGCCAACTTAACTTTCACATTATCTTTATTTAACCATTTTTATTCTTTGGCAAGAACGAGACAGTTTCTTGAATTGTTTATTTTTAATCTTTTAGACAAATGGTCAAGTTTAAATGTACTTCCTCTTGCATTGACTCTGCAGTAACTCTGCTATTACTGCAACGACTTTGCACTTCCTCTCTTGGCTCTAAGTCATACACAGCTTACTCTGACACATTATCGAATACTACAACACAGCAACTGTAACAAGTACACAGGTTGAGAAAACACCAAACAGCTGATGATCACGATTCAGTTTATTCTGCAATGATTTCCTCTCAATAAAACACGTTAGAGGATAAATATCTGGGGTCCTGATTGTTACTTACAATCACCATACAAGGATTTACATTGTCATGTATCTGACTCTCGCACTTTTCAAGCTCTCAAAAATGGCATCAGAAACGTTGCAGGCACAACTGTCTATCATTCCTCTATTCTGTATTATCATAGATTGGTTAGTCAGGTTTCTTCAGCTGGTAAGGTGAAACAATCTTGTGCTCAATTCAGGCTTCATTCACTTCACGCACTTTAACCTCCAGCAAGACCAAATAAAAACAAGACTAAACTGTCTCAGTTTTTCATTGCTTAAATAATCATTTTTCTTTCCTTCTAGAATTTTCTCATACATTTCTCAAACTATCCGCTTTTCATGACTTTTGGCCACCTACACAGAATTCATGCTTGCCTCGTAAAGTTTGTGCCAGTATTGTACAGTGTGATAGACTGACACATGCATTTTCTGTTGTATTATCTGTTGTATAGTATAGAAGGTAATTAATTATAATCATCATGTCAGTTGCGCGACCATATCCTCTTGTTGATCATTTAGGATTCATTTCACATCCCATCGATGTTGATGACTGGGTCATGTGGTCTTGCTTTGTCCAAAAGTACACATGTCTGCCACCGTGCAGTGAAGACAACCCAACTCACAACTTGCACATTTCAGAGGGATCCTTACTATTACTATTCCTTGAAAAATATCCTATGAATTCTTCATCAACTTTAACCAGTTTTCTTGCTATTTTGTATAAATGAAATGTCAGCTAATGTAAAAGCAGAAATATATTTCAGGGCAAAAAATAAATGGTTCACTGATCACTCTTGTATGGTAAACAAGACATCAGAATCACAAAGAATGCATATAAACACATTTAAACACAGGTGGCAAGGTTTTTAATTATATGCAAATGGATCAGTTGAATCTAAAAATAGCTAATATGCATTGACCTTTGACCTCGAGAGAAAATAGTCCATATAAATCTTAAAAGAAAGTAGAAAACATGTTGTTACGCCCGTAGCACGGGGTCAGGAACCGAATAACGTCCAGAGACAGACATAGCAGTGTAAAAAAAAACACGTCCATAGCAGTGAAAGGGTTAATTAAAATGTTTGTGGTAAAGTGTTGATATAATTTCCTTTTATCAATGTTTGTAACGGTATTATTTTCCTTTTAACCAGGTGCCAGAGCTGTATGGGCCAGTTAGGACGCTGAGCCAAGGCAAAGGTGGTCTTATCCTGGTCGGCACGACCAGAAACTGTATCCTGCATGGCTCTCTGGACCTGGAGTTCTCTGTCATTGTTCAGGTGGTGACAATGTAACAACTTCACCAGCAATACTGCAGTTTAAATATAACATAATAAAACATAACCCTTGACCCGTTAGTGTCATGAAGGTTTATTGATAGAAACACTAACACACAAAACCCGCCATCTTTCTCTGTCTTCTGCTTGATGAATAACTGTATGATAACTTAGTCCTGTCCCTGATGTAATTCTAGTTTCCTTTTTGCTCTCCTCTTCTTCGACTACCCCCGGGCCCAATTGTGGGGAGAAATAGAAGAGACCCACTGCCTCCCTAACAAGCATGTCCTAAGAGAAGACTGATGAGGGATTTCCTTTAAAGTCGAAGTGGATTCAAAGGTCAACATACAAATAAGCCACATCTGTAAAACAGATGTTTACTCAAAGTGCAAGTTGTAGAACAAGACTGAAGTCTAGAGGTAAATGAACTATAAATTTCCACATGAGTTTACAGCTGGTGAACGCGAAGAAGATGGAGAAGAAGAGATTTTAGTGTTTAAAGTAATAACAATAACAAGACACGTTTGCAAAATTATTGTAAATTGTGGTGTAAATTTTGTTTTCAAGCCTAAAAGATCTTTCCAAAACTAGATGTTGATTTATATGGAGAGTATTAAAATGCCAATCTTTATGAGTGCTGGGAATTTGCATACAGTTTTATACCAAATGGATAAATCAAGAGACAAAATAACCACCTGATCATATTTTTGAGAATGGCTGTGAAGAAAACCGTAAGAGATCATGTTAAACAGGAAAAGATTCACAGAAGTATTGGAAAAAATAAAAGACCACTTTCCGACACCTTCAGGCATTTTGGATTTACAGGGCTAGACCTATATTTTATAGACCAGTTGGCTTTCGATAGGTGATTTGTGGTCAACTGCCTTTACTTCCCAGGACTTTACCTGCTATTTGAGGCTGGGTCAACCTGGGAGCCAAGGTCATTTATAAAAAGTCCAGCTCTGTCAAGAGCTGAACCAATAACCTTTGGATCCGCAGTCAAGTATCTAGTCGCTACACCATGGTGGTTCCTATATGGGAACAGTACCCATCATTAAATTTTGCTAACAAACATAGAGAACTGATTTGGCTATCTAGTGAAATTGTGCTTAACAGAACCCACATTGAGAGCGTACAAAATGAAATTGGAAAAACCAAGTGGCAGAGGTAGACCAAGAAGAAAATGGATTGAAGGTGTCACTGACAGCTAAAGACATACAACATACCAATCAACTGAGTGTGCCTAGGCTCGACTATCTGTCATCATTAAACTGTGACACCTAATGGCACAAAGGATTGACAAAGAAATCAGAAGGACAAATCATAAGATAATATGGCAGTAGTAGGTATACTTCTGGGAGCTGAGTTGATAAATATTTTGGAGGGAGAGGATAGAACCGGTGTTCCTTCACAAGCATGATGTAAAAGGCAACTTATCAGGGGTTTGCTTACATTGGGTGTTGTTGGCCTTAGGTGCAGATATTGCAGTCTAGTTTTAAACCACAACACAACTTGCCAACCGCCTTTTTAAGGGAAAATACAGAAGCAGCTCTTAAAAAAAATAAAAAAAGAACCTTTTGGATTAATTTTATTTGAGCGAGCTAATGAAATGACATGAGTCGGCCATCTAGTGAGAATGCAGCCAGACCAAACTGCATATGCGACTCTTTACAACAGAACATCTGGGAGGAAGGTGAGGGAAAGACCATGAAGGATATAGAAAAATGATGAAGCTGAAAGCTGCAAAAAGATGAACAAATCCATCACCCAATTCACCCGAGAAGCGCAAGACAATTACAGAAAACCGTGTCACTGGTGTACAAACTGGTATCAGTGAGACGACAAAACCATGACACTGGGCTACAACCTGGTATTAGTGATATGACAAAACCACGACACGGGGCTACAACCTGGTATCAGTGATATGACAAAACCATGACACTGGGCTACAACCTGGTATCAGTGAGATGACAAAACCATGACACTGGGCTACAACCTGGTATCAGTGAGATGACAAAACCATGACACTGGGCTACAACCTGGTATCAGTGATATGACAAAACCATGACACTGGGCTACAACCTGGTATCAGTGAGAGGAAAAAACCATGACACACTGGGCTACAATCTGGTATCAATGAGAGCCCAAAACCAGGACACTGGGCTACAACCTGGTATCAGCGAGAGGACAAAACCATGACACTGGGCTACAACCTGGTATCAGTGATATGACAAAACCATGACACTGGGCTACAACCTGGTATCAGTGAGACGACAAAACCATGACACTGGGCTACAACCTGGTATCAGTGAGACGACAAAACCATGACACTGGGCTACAACCTGGTATCAGTTATATGACAAAACCATGACACTGGGCTACAACCTGGTATCAGTGAGATGACAAAACCATGACACTGGGCTACAACCTGGTATCAATGAGAGGACAAAACCATGACACTGGGCTACAACCTGGTATCAGTGATATGACAAAACCATGACACAGGGCTACAACCTGGTATCAGTGAGATGACAAAACCATGACACTGGGCTACAACCTGGTATCAGTAAGATGACAAAACCATGACACTGGGCTACAACCTGGTATCAGTTATATGACAAAACCATGACACTGGGCTACAACCTGGTATCAGTGAGATGACAAAACCATGACACTGGGCTACAACCTGGTATCAGTGAGATGACAAAACCATGACACTGGGCTACAACCTGGTATCAGTGATATGACAAAACCTTGACACTGGGCTACAACCTGGTATCAGTGAGATGACAAAACCATGACACTGGGCTACAACCTGGTATCAGTAAGATGACAAAACCATGACACTGGGCTACAACCTGGTATCAGTGAGAGGACAAAACCACGACACACTGGGCTACAACCTGGTATCAGTGATATGACAAAACCATGACACTGGGCTACAACCTGGTATCAGTGATATGACATAACCACGACACGGGGCTACAACCTGGTATCAGTGAGACGACAAAACCATGACACTGGGCTACAACCTGGTATCAGTGAGACAACAAAACCATGACACTGGGCTACAACCTGGTATCAGTGAGACGACAAAACCATGACACTGGGCTACAACCTGGTATCAGTGATATGACAAAACCATGACACTGGGCTACAACCTGGTATCAGTGAGATGACAAAACCATGAGACTGGGCTACAACCTGGTATCAGTAAGATGACAAAACCATGACACTGGGCTACAACCTGGTATCAGTGAGAGGACAAAACCACGACACACTGGGCTACAACCTGGTATCAGTGATATGACAAAACCATGACACTGGGCTACAACCTGGTATCAGTGATATGACAAAACCATGACACTGGGCTACAACCTGGTATCAGTGAGACGACAAAACCATGACACTGAGCTAAAACCTGGTAGTGAGATGACAAAACCATGATACTGGGCTACAACCTGGTATCAGTGAGAGGACAAAACCATGACACTGGGCTACAACCTGGTATCAGTGAGACGACAAAACCATGACACTGGGCTACAACCTGGTATCAGCGAGATGACAAAACCATGACACTGGGCTACAACCTGGTATCAGTGAGATGACAAAACCATGACACTGGGCTACAACCTGGTATCAGTGAGAGGACAAAACCATGACACTGGGCTACAACCTGGTATCAGTGAGAGGAAAAAACCATGACACTGGGCTACAATCTGGTATCAATGAGAGCCCAAAACCATGACACTGGGCTACAATCTGGTATCAATGAGAGGACAAAACCATGACACTGGGCTACAACCTGGTATCAGTGATATGACAAAACCATGACACTGGGCTACAACCTGGTATCAGTGAGACGACAAAACCATGACACTGGGCTACAACCTGGTATCAGTGATATGACAAAACCATGACACTGGGCTACAACCTGGTATCAGTGAGACGACAAAACCATGACACTGGTCTACAACCTGGTATCAGTGAGATGACAAAACCATGACACAGGGCTACAACCTGGTATCAGTGAGATGACAAAACCATCACACTGGGCTATAACCTGGTATCAGTGAGATGACATAACCACGACACTGGGCTACAACCTGGTATCAGTGAGAGGACAAAACCACGACACACTGGGCTACAACCTGGTATCAGTGAGATGACAAAATCATGACACTGGGCTACAACCTGGTATCAGTGATATGACAAAACCATGACACTGGGCTACAACCTGGTATCAGTGAGACGACAAAACCATGACACTGGTCTACAACCTGGTATCAGTGAGATGACAAAACCATGACACAGGGCTACAACCTGGTATCAGTGAGATGACAAAACCATGACACTGGGCTATAACCTGGTATCAGTGAGATGACATAACCACGACACTGGGCTACAACCTGGTATCAGTGAGAGGACAAAACCACGACACACTGGGCTACAACCTGGTATCAGTGAGATGACAAAATCATGACACTGGGCTACAACCTGGTATCAGTGAGATGACAAAAGAAGAGAAGATGGTAATGATGTTTTTGATATTTTTCAGGGTCACACAGATGAATTATGGGGCCTGGCTACTCATCCTTTCCAGCATCAGTTTCTGACCGGAGGCGCGGACAAACAGTTGTTCTTGTGGGATGCCCAGTCCAGAACTGCGGTCTGGAATAAGGAGATGAATGTAGGTCTCATTTATTCCCCTTCTGTTTGTTCCACTAATACAAATTTTTGCTTTTCTGCAAGCCACCATATTAATTCAGTTCTGTCCTGATTTTTGCAAACAAGAAAGCATCGTCATAAACCTGCACTTCCCTGATAAAACAGGCAAGTACTTGTGAGTGAGGTTGATTTGGTTTGTCAGTTAGAAGGGTTCATTTATTTGCTTCGCTGTGTTCCGAGTTGAGTTAAGTTGAGTCAAGAATTGACATTACATCACTCTAGGCATTCCCATGCATGCTCCATCCTCATCTTCAACAGCCAGCACAGAGTACCAGTACTAATGGTACCAGTCATAATCTGGTTATATGTCCATCTTGCCTTTCCTCTGAATGTAGTGAGCCGGCCAGACCCCCTGGTTACACCCAGGTGCCTCATTCTCTCCAGGCCATAATAATAATGTTTCTCTACTGATTCCATTGCTTGTTCCCAAAGGGCCTTGACCACATCTGCCTTGTCATGTATCAGTTCACCACCCAGTGGTGCAGATCCAGCCAGTCTGTTTGCCTGTTCATTACCCACCACGCCGGCATAACCTGGAGAAATGATCCTAAGTATGCTCACTATCTGTGACATTTCCTGTAAAGCTTGCCACTCTGCTCAAAGCATGCCTGTCTTCACTGTGTTCACTTGTTATTGTTTTACGCACCTGACGAGATAAGAATCTGTCTACAGCATTTCACCTCAAAAGTAATTATTTTCTTCCTAAAAACTGTGAGATAGTCTACAATTTACATCAGTGTGTGCTGATCCTGGAAAGATGCGTGCTTTCAATATTGTAACTTTGATTTGCTTACTTAGCCAGTTATAACATTAAAAAAAAAAAGTAAAGGACCCTTTTCTACGCCTTTAGCCAAGGTCATTTTTGAAAAAAGTCTGGCTCCTCCAGGGAGCGAACCCACAACCTTCTGATCCGCGATGAGCGTCTAGCCGCTCTGCCACGGGGACTCCCAGTTATAACATATTGGTTAGGAAATTGAGTAGTGGAATAATAAGCCAACAGGCTAGCATGACCACTTCTAGGCTACTGTGGCTCCTGCTTTGACATATGCTAAGAGTTCATCTTGTTTGCCCCCAGAACACTAAAATAAAAAGGTCAAGACCCTGTTAGAATACCAGAAACAATAATAAAATTGTATAAAGAGGTCACTAATAAATTTGTTTAAAATATATTTGTCTACATTTTAAAATGATTTTTCAAAACATATAAAGATAAATGAAAGGAGTAATCAAGGAACACAAACAAGGTGAAGCATTCAGTGGATTACATTCGCCAGGGCCTGAAAAAACACACTTGTATCTGGTGACTCATGCCATGACCCCGTGACCTCTATCACTGAAGCTTACAGGAAAATATCCCATCAAACGGCTCTTCAAAAAAAAAGCTATTTAGTTTGAAGGAAGACCTTCCTGAATGCTGTTGTTAGGTAATGTATTGATATCTTGACCTCCTAAACCTTTGTGCAGGCGCAAACCCAGCCAGTAGCATTAACTGTGCATCTTGTGAACAGGTCACCACAGACAAGTTGGAAAAGTGACATTTACATGGAATTGAATCCAGCTGGAAGTGTTGATTTTTAAGCTTCTCATGGGGGAAAGTTTAAATGTATTAATGATATCTCTAGTCACAGTTTGAAAGCAAAATTTTTGAAAGTTAAAACTGTTATTATGTGAGAAGCCATTTTTGTTCCTTTTACCCAGGATGCAGTTCATAGCTGCTGTTTCCATCCCAACGGGGGTATCATTGCTGTGGGCACAAATGTTGCTCGCTGGCTTGTGTTGGATCTCTCCACACACGAGATCGTCTCGGTTCACACTGATGGGAATGAGCAGATTGAGTGCATCCAGTACTCACCAGGTGAGTGATGAGTTTATAGCTGATGGTGGAGTTTATACCTGACAGTGGAGTTTATAGCTGACAGTGGAGTTTATACCTGACAGTGGAGTTTATAGCTGACAGTGGAGTTTATAGCTGACTGTGGAGTTTATAGCTGACAGTGGAGTTTATAGCTGACTGTGGAGTTTATACCTGACTGTGGAGTTTATAGCTGACTGTGGAGTTTATAGCTGACAGTGGAGTTTATAGCTGACTGTGGAGTTTATACCTGACTGTGGAGTTTATAGCTGACTGTGGAGTTTATAGCTGACTGAGGAGTTTATAGCTGACAGTGGAGTTTATACCTGACTGTGGAGTTTATGGCTGACTGTGGAGTATATAGCTGACAGTGGAGTTTATACCTGACTGTGGAGTTTATAGCTGACAGTGGAGTTTATAGCTGACACTGGAGTTTATAGCTGACTGTGGAGTTTATAGCTGACAGTGGAGTTTATAGCTGACAGTGGAGTTTATAGCTGACAGTGGAGTTTATAGCTGACTGTGGAGTTTATAGCTGACTGTGGAGTTTATAGCTGACAGTGGAGTATATAGCTGACAGTGGAGTTTATAGCTGACTGTGGAGTTTATAGCTGACTGAGGAGTTTATAGCTGACAGTGGAGTTTATACCTGACTGTGGAGTTTATAGCTGACTGTGGAGTATATAGCTGACAGTGGAGTTTATACCTGACTGTGGAGTTTATAGCTGACAGTGGAGTTTATAGCTGACTGTGGAGTTTATAGCTGACTGTGGAGTTTATAGCTGACTGTGGAGTATTTGGCTGACAGTGGAGTTTATAGCTGACTGTGGAGTTTATAGCTGACTGTGGAGTTTATAGCTGACTGTGGAGTTAATAGCTGACTGAGGAGTTTATAGCTGACAGTGAAGTTTATAGCTGACTGTGGAGTTTATAGCTGACTGTGGAGTTTATAGCTGACTGTGGAGTTTATAACTGACTGTGGAGTTTATAGCTGACTGTGGAGTTTATAGCTGACTGTGGAGTTTATAGCTGACTGTGGAGTTTATAGCTGACAGTGGAGTTTATAGCTGACAGTGGAGTTTATAGCTGACACTGGAGTTTATAGCTGACACTGGAGTTTATAGCTGACAGTGGAGTTTATAGCTGACAGTAAGTTTATAGCTGACTAAGGAGTTTATAGCTGACAGTGGAGTTTATAGCTGACAGTGGAGTTTATAGCTGACAGGGAGTTTATAGCTGACTGTGGAGTTTATAGCTGACTGTGGAGTTTATAGCTGACAGTGGAGTTTATAGCTGACAGGGAGTTTATAGCTGACTGTGGAGTTTATAGCTGACTGAGGAGTTTATAGCTGACACTGGAGTTTATAGCTGACTGAGGAGTTTATAGCTGACTGTGGAGTTTATAGCTGACTGTGGAGTTTATAGCTGACTGTGGAGTTTATAGCTGACACTGGAGTTTGTAGCTGACTGAGGAGTTTATAGCTGACAGGGAGTTTATAGCTGACACTGGAGTTTATAGCTGACAGTGGAGTTTATAGCTGACAGTGGAGTTTATAGCTGACAGTGGAGTTTATAGCTGACAGTGGAGTTTATAGCTGACTGAGGAGTTTATAGCTGACAGTGGAGTTTATAGCTGACTGTGGAGTTTATAGCTGACTGAGGAGTTTATAGCTGACTGAGGAGTTTATAGCTGATTGAGGAGTTTATAGCTGACAGTGAAGTTTATAGCTGACTGTGGAGTTTATAGCTGACAGGGAGTTTATAGCTGACTGAGGAGTTTATAGCTGACAGTGGAGTTTATAGCTGACAGTGGAGTTTATAGCTGACTGTGGAGTTTATAGCTGACAGGGATTTTATAGCTGACTGGGGAGTTTATAGCTGACAGTGGAGTTTATAGCTGACTGAGGAGTTTATTGCTGACAGTTTTATAATGCTTTCTTAATCTGTACATCTTGAAATATCTTGTTATCTGCATATTTTTTTTTTTTTAGGTCATTAGTACATTTTAAAATACAATGCTATCAATAAATTTGATTATATAACGTAATACAGTACAGTATAATTTAATTTAATCAGTACTTCCCATACTTCCAGGGCCCCATTTTAGTGGGAAAAAGAATAGATCTACTGCCCTCCCCCCCCCCCCCCTTGCCCTTTTTTTAGCAAGCATGTCTTAAAAGGCGACTACCCAAGAGCTTGCTGACATCAAATATGTTGAGTCAAAAGGTGCAGATATTGTATCCTAGACCCCATCCAGGGCAAACATGAGGGCTTTTCAGTCCTCGAGGGAAGGCAGGGGCAGATCATGGACATTCCTCGCCATCGAAGGAAGCTTCCATAAATGCAGAGCCGACAAATGATGCACTGGTCCTGGGCTCACCCAAAGAATCATTACGTCCAACATATGACATATATATGTTGGAGATCAACAGAGAGTTAATATAACATAACTTGTACATCTTATAACATATTGTAATTTAGTCAATACACATTATTTCTTTGCAGATGGTTCGATGGTAGCCATCGGATCCCGTGACAACTACATCTACATCTATAATGTTTCTGACGACGGCTGTAAATATTCAAAAGTTGGCAGATGTTCAGTGAGTGCTGATCTTTGATATTTGTTTAGTTTCCCTTGACATCATGTACGTGTGTATGTGTCTATGTGTGATTTAGCTCAGTATCTGTGAGTTTCCTTTAGTTTGTGCCTAAATAAAAGTGATAGCGGTGAGAATACATTGGCCAGTAAACTTACAAGCTTGTGCAGTGGCCAGGTTTTCAAATTCCCAAAGCAGAGGTTCTTCATTTGACCTAGGCTTCCATATTGCTCTCGCTCCAGTCTCAAAATTGATACCAAGATACATTCTTCTTCTTCAGTGTTTACTGGCTATAACACTCCAGGGGAAAGTTCTGGGTGTTCGTCCACTTCTGGGCTTTAGTCATGATCGATTTTTTTATATATTTTCTTATCTGGCCTTTTTTTGTGTGCAGACTGTTGGTGCCTTGCATCTCAGACCGGTGCACTGCAACTTTGAAGGAAACCCTCTAATTAATTGGCTTTGAGGGAGGCAGTGGGTTTATTCCTTTTTTTTTCTTACATTAGAGCCCTGGAACCTACATGGGTATTTTCAAGGGGTTTTATGATCCCAGTTGCAATAAAAATTAGAAATCATAGTGCATGTTTTGACTGAACATCTTTATTGTGTTTTAGGGTCATTCCAGTTTCATCACCCATGTTGATTGGTCTGAAGATGGGCAGTACCTGGCCAGCAATTCTGGGGATTATGAGCTTCTCTATTGTAAGTTATCAAGTGTTGGGTGTAAGCAGTTGTTGGATGTAAGTTGTTGTTGAATATAAGTTGTCAAGTGTTGGATGTGAGTGGTTGTTGAATATAAGTTGTCAAGTGTTGGATGTGAGTTGTTGAATATAAGTTGTCAAGTGTTGGATGTGAGTGATTGTTGAATATAAGTTGTCAAGTGTTGGATGTGAGTGATTGTTGAATATAAGTTGTCAAATGTTCGATGTGAGTGGTTTTTGAGTGTAAAGTGTCAAATGTTAGATGTGACTGATTATTGAATATAAGTTACCAAGTGGTGGATGTAAATAGTTGAGTGTAAGTTGTGAAGAGTTGGATGTAAGTGATTGTTGAGTGTAAGGTATCAAATGTTGGATGTGACTGATTGTTGAATATAAGTTGTCAAGTGGTGGATGTAAATAGTTGTTGAGTGTAAGTTGTGAAGAGTTGGATGTAAGTGGTTGTTGAGTGTAAGTGATTGTTGTGTGTAAGTGGTTGAATAGCAACCTGTTGAATGTAAGTAGTTGATCGTATAAAATATTGTTTGTGAGTGGTTGATCTTTTTAAATGTTGGATGTAAGTGGTTGATTGGTAAAGTGTTGCATGCAAGGGCTTATTCTTATTAAGTGTTTCATGTAAGTGGCTGGCTCGGTAGGTGCAGGAAAAACAATGAACCGGGCCCATGTTCTCAGTGCTATCAAGGAATCAGATGAGTAGATGATTTAGGAGATGACTGGGAATCGACAGAATTTACAGTTTTACAAGAACTTCAGGTCCAAAGGAGGTATTGCCAGTCATGAATACTACACAGGCAGCCAAAGAAGAATAGTAAACCAACACAGAGTGGTGTCATCAGTTGCCACACACTGAGGAACATATTAAAGATGGGATGTGAACATACTAAAGATGGGATGTGAGCATACTAAAGATGGGATGTGAACATACTAAAGATGGGTTGTGAACATACTAAAGATGGGATGTGAACATACTAAAGATGGGATGTGAACATACTAAAGATGGGATGTGAACATACTAAAGATGGGATGTGAACATACTAAAGATGGGTTGTGAACATACTAAAGATGGGATGTGAACATACTAAAGATGGGATGTGAACATACTAAAGATGGGATGTGAACATACTAAAGATGGGATGTGAACATACTAAAGATGGGATGTGAACATACTAAAGATGGGATGTGAACATACTAAAGATGGGATGTGAACATACTAAAGATGGGATGTGAACATACTAAAGATGGGATGTGAACATACTAAAGATGGGATGTGAACATACTAAAGATGGGATGTGAACATACTAAAGATGGGATGTGAACATACTAAAGATGGGATGTGAACAATTATGGACTTGTTTAATGAGGATGATCTGTTGGTTAACTAATTAAATAATTATTTAAGTTGTTGATCTTATTATAATTTTGTAAAGCTGACATAAATATTTGTGTTTTTTCTTACCTCCTTCTCTTCTATTCTCTGTAATTTCCTACTCTTTTTAAAACTTGATCTTATAAAAGGTTAAGTGTAAAAAGTTGATTTGTAAAATGTTTAATGAAAATAATCAGGTGTAGCCGAGATATTACGCACAGTACACTGTATTACAGAAGCCATGTTAACGCAGTGGCAAGTGAACTCACCTGCTGACCTGATGGTCATGAGTTCAAACCCCTCTAAAGACAGAATTATTTAATATGACATGGCTCCAGAGTTCAAAAAAATTGCCAGACTGTCCTTGAATTATGTGAAAGTCTCTCTGTTTAATCTCACTGATTATTTTTTAAAAATATTTAGAACTCTGTCTGTTTCACCAGGGACTGCGGCCAGCTGCAAGATGTTGACCAACCAGACAGTGACTAGGGATATCAAATGGGCAACCCAAAACAATATCCTGGGATTTAATACTGCAGGTAGGAGTTCTTTAACTGTGCGGACAAGATAACAACTTGTTTGGATGCTTTTCAATAGTTACCTGTTTGTTCCTATGTCTTTGAAAACTTCTTAATCTGGTCTGTATTCTGCCTGGCTTTAGGAAACTGAGTGATATAGAAGTATTAGTTGTTGGCACCTTTCCATCTTTCCAGAGGATAGTATTGTCTTGTGCTTTGGGAAGGCACGGGACTCACAGCTCATGGCTATGGCGAGTGTGACTAGCAAGATCTGCTCATGTTAGGAAATGTCTTCCACAAATTGAAGCATAGGATTTCATGATCGTTCTCGCCGTCACATGTATTTACTCTGTTTCTTCTTAGGTGCTCAGCTCTTCTTCTTTCTGCAATCATTTCTTTTTTTTATTTCCATTCCCTTCCTGATTTCCCTGCTCCGAGCACCACAGTCCATGGTTTTACATTCCGATTATAATGAGCAGACCTGCATCATTGTTCTTTTTTCAGCATTCTGGGCTCCTGAGGTTCATTGCTGCAGAAATCACCCGCTCCCATTCACCTCTGTGATTGGTCGGCTCTTGCCAGTTGGTGACAGCCAGTGCTTGCAAACCTGCTACATTATTTGGGGTATAAGGTCAAGTAAGGGACCTGCGTAGATGCTTTGAAGCTCATTAGGTATATGATGCTAGCTGCAAAGTTGTGTAGGTCAGTTGATAAGGACAGAAAATAAAAGGGGGGAAACCAAAAACATGCATATGGCTCAGTAACTGATAAATAATAGGAGGATGTTCAGATACAAGAAATCATAATACCCTCAACAGGACCAAAACCCAGACCTGAATAAGCGAAAAAGGAAAACAAGAAACGGATAGGGACACAAACCTAATTTAAGCCAAAATCTGTTGGCAAAAAGACACAAAGTCATAATTTTAACCTACAGCTTCTTTTTCGGAAAGATCTAATTGAATGAGACAATTTTTTTTTTTTTTTCAAAACAAAGCAGAGATCAATTGGTACACAGTGGACGTTGTGGCAAATGTCATGTCAGCCATCTTGAAGAACATTTCCTGTTGCCCATGTGTAAGGCTGGATTTAACTGAGAGCTTGTTAGTTTCTTTACAATCAGTTCTTATTCTTCTCATAGTCTATGCCAAGGGGTGTTAGTTGTCATGTCTATCAACAACCTTCTGTCATGTGTACTTTCAGTCAAATCTGACACAGATGATCGTCCATGCTACGATGTCAGACTGTCTCTAGTATCTTCTCTCTCCACCTCCCTCTGCCTCTTTCCCCTCCTGCTTTGCCTCCATCATGATGTATGCCAGTTTTCTCCTTCGCATAAAATGACCCAAGAATGTAGATTGTCTCCTCATGACATGACCAAAGAATGTAGAATGTCTCTTTTTACATCTGGCTCATCTGATTTGATTTGATTTGATTCAAGAACCAACATCACAGTACTCGGGGCATTCCCATAAGCGTTCCGTCCCCATCTTCAGCAGCCAGCAAAGAGTTCCGATACTAATGGTGCCAGTAGCATTCTGTTTAAACGTCCGTCTTGCCTTTCCTCTGAGCCTCAAGCATCTGCCAGAACCTCGCGTCAATCCCAGCTGCATCAATCTCACCAGACTGTGGTGATCCATCTGCTCCTCCGAACTGTACACGCTCTCCCACAAGGCACTAACCACGTCTGCCTTATCATGTATCAGTATTCCACCAAGTTGTGCAGAGCCAGCCAGCCTGTTCATTTCCCAACACACCGGCGTGCCCTGGTGAAAAAGACAGACAGTACTCCTCACCCGTGTCCTCCGCAGCGAAGCATGCCACTCTGCACGAAGCATACCTGTTCTGATCTTCCTCAGCATGCTTTCTGAATCAGTTACAATCACAATGTGTGTGTGTGTCGTGTTCTCTAGCCAGCGGAAAGCTGCAGTGACCGCCTCCATCTCCATTCTTAAGCTGGATGTTGTGGTATCATATGCTAGGCTCTCCTGCACCAAACGTTGACCATTAACTTTTGCTAAGAAGCCCCAAGCACTTCTTTTGCCTCTTGATACTGAACCGTCTGTGTAAATGATTAAATCCTCTGAGCGAGCTGGCTCATCTGAGTAAAGATTCAACATCACAGCATTCAGGACACACCCATATTAGCTCCGGTACAGCAGTCAGGTATATTTGAAAAAATATCATGTGTAGTTGTGATCATTAGTCTGGTGAATCTTAGTTCTCCTGTCTTGTGAAAGAAGAAAAATGTGTGTCTTGCAGGCATATGGCCAGAAGGTGCAGATGGCACCGACATAAATGGCTGCTGCAAATCTCACAACGAGAGAATGATTGCAACATGCGATGACTTTGGGAAAGTCAATTTGTTTGCTTATCCAGCAAATCGTCCCAAGGTGAGAAAATGTTTTAGTATTCCTAATCCTCCATTTTACACGATGTAGGTTATATAATCTTGCTCTCTATATATATATATATATATATATATATATATATATATATATATCATTCACATCTTTTCATTGACTGTTTCATGTGATTTTTACAACTTTTCATTGCCTATTTCTTTTAATATTTACAGCTTTCGTTAAATATTTATGTTAATATTTGCACCTTTTCCTTGACTGTTTCATTTAATATTTACAACTTTTCACTGATAGTTTAATTCACTATATAAGCTTTTCATTTAGTGACTACTAAATTTGGTCAACATCATAAAATTAAAATGTTATAGATAAATATTTTCATCACATTAAACAAACATGCATGAACCAGAATTGTATTCACATACAAGTCTCTTAGATCATCCATTCTGACTAAATGCTTTTTTGGGGGGCCCAAATTACCTGTATTTATTGTTCCCCAGAGCGCTTTCCATAGCTACAAAGGCCACAGCAGTCATGTGACATCAGTGAGCTTCCTGTTTGATGACTCTCGTCTGATCTCTACCGGAGGAAAGGACGCTGCGGTCATGCAGTGGCAGGTTGTGTAACTGCCGAAATTCAGCAGACAAGGGAGATTAGTCATTCTGAGTTTTTCTCTCAGTGCATGCTGGAATGAGGAAGAGACTAATATACTTTTGATATTTTTTATTGTAATTTACAATTCTAACATAATCTTCGGTCTGCAGTTTTGAATTTACGACCACAAAAGTGAAGCCTATGTTTGTTAGACTAGACAAAATCTCCTGTCTCCAGCTTGTTCATGGGAGATCTTTTCTTTTCCAATCAAAGGAATTTTTTCATTGAACTAGACTCTTCACAAGATCTCCTCTCTTCATGTACATTTCTCCTCTTATCCAAAAGGAGATCTTATCATACCAATCTGAAGTGCCCATAGAAATTTTAAAATGTGTTGCAGGTATCCTTTACTCCGGTGAGATCTTCTCTCCAGTCTATGTCCTCTCCAGAGTCTGTGTCCTCTCCAGTCTGTGTCCTCTCCAGTCTGTGTCCTCTCCAGTCTGTGTCCTCTCCAGTCTGTGTCCTCTCCAGTCTATGTCCTCTCCAGAGTCTGTGTCCTCTCCAGTCTATGTCCTCTCCAGTCTATGTCCTCTCCAGAGTCTGTGTCCTCTCCAGTCTATGTCCTCTCCAGTCTGTATTCTCTCCAGTCTGTGTCCTCTCCAGTCTATGTCCTCTCCAGTCTGTGTCCTCTCCAGTCTGTATCCTCTCCACTCTATGTCTTCTCCAGTCTGTGTCCTCTCCAGTCTATGTCCTCTCCAGTCTGTCCTCTCCAGTCTATGTCCTCTCCAGTCTGTGTCCTCTCCAGTCTGTGTCCTCTCCAGTCTGTGTCCTCTCCAGTCTGTATCCTCTCCACTCTGTCTTCTCCAGTCTATGTCCTCTCCAGTCTATGTCCTCTCCTGTCTGTGTCCTCTCCATTGTATGTCCTCTCCAGTCTACCTCCTCTCTTCTGCTATGTCCATAAAGGGGATTTCTACTGACCTTGGTAAGATCGCTGATAAAATGTTTACTTAGGTCATATCGCCCTGTAACTAAAGTAATATCTCATCCAGTATTTGAAATGTATCCATTAACCGACAAGATCTCCCCATCATGGGCTGTCTTTTTTTTTTTTTTTTTTTAAATAATCAAAGTTGTGACACCCTAATCAAGATTAGATCTTCTCAGATCAGGATGAGGTCTCATCAGATTAAAGTTTTTCTGATCATGGCCAAGCTAGTTAGAGCAGCTTGAAGATAGTAGTTGTGCACAGTATCTAGAGGAGTTAGTCAACAGATCATCCCCATTGCACATCAGATCATTCAATCCTTAAGTGTTCATTACGTCCTTAGCTCTTTCTGATATCAGAGGACATTTAAATGATTTATAAACCAAGATGTTCCTGGGTACCCAAAGAGTTAACCTGTTAGAGCTGATGGCATCTGTTCTGTGTTGGTTTAATATTCTTTGGCCTCATCCATAGAGCTGTTATCTGGCTTCACCTCATTTGACCTAATTCTTGTGGTCTGGTCAAAGTTGTAGATTTCTGCTTATCATTTGATTGATTGAATCACCCTGCCTCTCTGATTTGATTGATTGAATCACCCTACCTCTCTGATTTGATTGATTGAATCACCCTACCTCTCTGATTTGATTGATTGAATCACCCTACCTCTCTGATTTAATTGATTGAATCACCCTACCTCTCTGATTTGATTGATTGAATCACTCTACCTCTCTGATTTGATTGATTGAATCTCCCTACATCTCTGAGGACATTCTGCCCATTTCATTGCTCATCCACCCTCAAAAGAATTCCCAAATTTTAAAGCCTGAGCATCTACCTCCACAGCTACAGGTTTTTTTTTTTGTCTGCATTTTCTGTCTGTTGAGTTGAGTACCGATATCACAGCACTTGGGATTTCCCATCAGCTCTCCATCCATATCTTCAGCAGACAATGCAGGGTTTCAATTCCAGTGATATCAGTAATTGTATGGTTGTAAATCTGTATTGCTTTTTTCTCTGAATGCTGAGCATTGGCCAGATCCCCTGCACCAGTGTTTCCAAAATATTTGGGCTCATGCAGGGGATCTGGCCAATGCTCTGCATTCAGAGAAAAAGCAATACAGATTTACAACCATACAGACACTGCCTCTGGTGGTACCCCTTAGCTAATTTGTTTCCTCTTCTTTTTATCCTTCACTGGCCATAAACCCTGGTAGAAAGTTCTGGTTGTTCATCCACTTCTGAACTTTGATCTTGTTCCAGAACTTGAGTTTTGCATGCACATCCGTTTTACAGATCTGGCTTATTTGTATGCAGAATGTTGGTTCCTAGCCTGGCTTTGAAGGAAACACTGCTAACTAGTTGCCTTGTGGGACATGTTTGTAGGGGGGGGGGGGGGTGTTGCATGTGTATGTGTGTGTGTGTATAGGGAAAGGGGGTGGGTGGCAAATAGGGTACCAAAACCATCATTTGGAATTTTTCTTTTTGATCTTTAATTTCAATCAGTTTTTATTAATTTTCCCAGAGTGGCTGTGGAGCCCCTGGGAAGCGCAGGCCCAGCTTGGGAACCGCTGTCCTAGTCAATTCTGAGGCAACTGAACATAAAATTTGCCACCTGTTCCCACTCTTCATCAGGCTATATGACCTCAAGTGAACGAACACACCTGTTGTATAATCTCCTTGGCCTAACCCACCCAAGACTTGTCTTTTTTTTTTTCTTAACCTGCTGCCATTTTGTCCTTGATCTTATGTGCAGTGGATTGATGTTGTCTGTCTATGTTGACTAGAAGCAGTAACCAGGATCCTGAACTCTGTATCATAATTCACACCTATATTTTAATGTAGGTCGGTTCTTGACAACCTCATACAGTATTTCATGGAAGGAAATTGGTTGATGAAAAATTCGTTTACATTCCTCACCATATGCCAGTTAGGACTGCTGCCAACAGAGAGATCTAACAGACCAATCCTGAACCTTCAGTGTAAATGATATATATACAAGGGGTATTCAGAAATAAATGTACCACATTGGTTTTCTTAGGAGTTATTTATTCAAAAAGCATGAAATGTATACATAATATGCATGGGTATGTCCTGTCAACATCTGTATTATTTAATGTCATCCCTAACCACTTGTTTGGCTTTATACCAGTGTGAAACAAGTGCATGTAGGCCACATGTAGGCTCATGCCAGATTTTGTTCTCTTGGTCATGTAGCCATTTTTTTGCTGCATAAATCATTCCTTCATCATCTTCAAATTCTGTCCAATGGAGCACATCCTTAAGTGGACCAAATATTTGAAAATCAGAGGGTGCCAAATGTGGACTGTTATTAGCTGAGGAAAAACAATGTGGGGCATTACTTTCTGGACACTCCTAGTACATTTCTTATGTCTTGTTTATGATAGAAAAATGAACATTTTGTTGTTTTAAATATTGGTGATAAAAATAATTTTGGCTTTTTTTCTGTTAGCTATTTTATCCATTAAACTATGTTTATGGAAGTATTTCTCCTTTATAAATTGTACTGAAATAATTTTGTTGTAGACATTTGACAAGCTTTGCAAGATTATCTGCATCCTCATTACCTGGAATGTTGTAGGTTCAGATTTCCATTGAATCTTGTGTTTGATACAACTGTTCCTCAGATGTAAGGCACGGACTTGTTCTGTAGCAGACCAGCCTGGCGATGTAACATTCAGAAGTGCGATCACAAAAAAAAATAAGTCGTATGAAATCTTTGACGGCAATTGATTATATTTCTAATACCTAGCATTTAAAATTGTTTGGTTGTTTTGTTTTGTTGCTTTTGTTTGAATATGCCTGCAATATACTTTTCTTTGACTAGTCACTTTGTTGAATATGAATACTTGGATGACATTTACGTACATCTACAGGAGTTATACGCTGATTACCACATACTTGAGCTTTTATACAATTTACTTTTTTGTGTGATTATAGCTTCAATTTTTGATGATAATTACTGAAGTATTTATTCATCCTTTATCTGATTGTTCTAAATGTA